>WWPM01015878.1:0-46979 GCA_023279145.1 Glomeris maerens | reverse complement strand
GGGGGGGGGGGGGGGGGGACGGATTTTTATCTATTTACCAGGGCAGAAGTTGTTTCACATAATCATAACGCCAGTAGTAGCAGTAGTGTAATAGTATACCTTGCACTATCAGCACATAATTCTCTCATGATTGTGGTACAAAAAAACAGGGAGAATACTGATAACACTTTCATAATACAAATTAAATCTCTTTGATGTTGAGTAACTGTATGATATAATGTGCCGTATCATAGGTATGGAAGCGCAACACAAATACATGGAACTACAGTCAAAGCCAGTTAACGTGGCCACATCCGTCCTACCTGATTTGGCCGCGTAAACCGACTGGCCATGTTAAGCGAAGTATAATTTTTTTGTTTAAAAACTACTAACATCGATTGCTCTATCATCGTTTCATCGGTACATGGATATTTTACCACATCGGAATATTCGTTGTCCATTTTTAAATGCTAATCAAGATTAAGAAATAGTAATTTACAATTTGGGTTACTTGTATGCAAACAGATCTGGAATAATCCATGCCCACAACAAATTGCTTTAGGACATGACACACGAATGCTCTTGGTGAGCCGAAACACATAAGTTTGTATCTTATGGAACCTACTTTGTGGATATGGATTATTCCAAATTTGTTTCTTAATTAAGATGTTCCATAAGGCTTTCATTTTCAAAAGAAGTCTCGGATATCTTGTTGATGGAGGGATGCATTGTGCACAACTTGCCACAGATGAAATGGCCCATGGGGAAAAATCAGTTGCTATTTTGTGCAAAACTTTCAAAATCTCTGATGGCTACTGTGTGCAGAATGTTGGCCTGCCCACAATTTACATAGCATAATAGGGTTTTGTGGCCACGCTAACCGATTTTTGCCACGCTAAGCGGAGCTTGTAACATGCAAAACACTGCGTTTGATCGGTCCTAGGCCAATCTGGCCACCTTAGCCGGCGGCCACGTTAAACGGCTTTGACTGTATTTTTCAATTTTTTGTCTTTGCCATTATGTCAGACATGGAATGCAGATTAATTGATTTACTACTATCAATATTAAGCTACTAAACTCTTGCAGCAGAATTTGAAAATTCTTTTTTTTACGTAAAAAGATCGAATTAAAAATATTTAACTGATAAAAAAGTTTCACAAAATCACTTTAAATATGTAATTCATAAGCAAAAGTAGCAAAATCTAGAAATCTTACATTAATAACTCTCCAAGGTCAGGGTCCGCGACAGTTTGACTCTTGGAAGCATTGACGCCACGGACGTTTTGACGCCGTGAAGCATTGACGCCGACGACATTTCGACGCCACGGACATTGTCGTTATTTCTAAGTTTATGCAAGGTTTAAGGTTTATGCGAATTGATTTTGTGATATTTGCATTTCTGACATGTTATGCAGTGTAGCATTTTGAATTATGAAATAAATAATCATAAATACAATGCCTTGTGTACATTTACAATTTGTCCCACATACTCTACATAATTTTTGTCATTTTCCTGATCATATTGCGAATTAATACAGCATTTCCGAGCACCACAGCTGTAGTAAACATGGGGGTCTATAAAAAATAATGAAAATCAGGAGAAAATTAAATTTTGAGAATTATTAGGAGACATTTTAATTTCTAAGAAAATTAAATTTTTTTTCAATTTCCCCACAAATAGTTTGACCTATTCATGTGGTACCAATTAATTGACACCATCTGCAGTAGTACTGTCTTCAACCACTAAAAAAATCTTATTTCGTTTGTGCAATGGTTATAATAAACTTTTGCGATTGAATCCATAATGTTTTGCGAACTGGAGTTCAAATGTCCAGACGTCCAAAAATCCAGCGTCGATTAGTCCCATCGTCAATGCTTCATGGCGTCATATTCCGGCGTCATAAATCTGGGGTCTGTCCTGCCGGCGAGGTCATTTTGTCCTGCTCCCCCAAGGTCAAACCAGAACTATGAAAACCCCACAACACATGCAATCAGGCATGCCATCTGAAGCGTGCGCCCATGTGCAATTAGTTTTTGCGATAATTGCCGCCTCAGCTTTTAAGGGGGCTTCACCGTAGCGCCGCTATAATCTGAAGCGGCTTCGCCTCATGGCGCCCCTGGACGGTGCCGCCTGATGCGGGCGCATCTACGCATCATAGCACGGCACGGCTCTGACGAAATGTTTTGAAAATGCGGAGTGGTTTATCATTGTGGAGCTAGATGTCGCCACTGCAGCAGTCTGGTATGTGAAACCAGTGTTGCCATAGTACCGGTATGTATTGCGAAATATCGGTCGCGACCTGGATCCAAGCTATGGTTGGCGGTAATAATAATTATGAGACGATCGCGATTCGCGAGTACATGCCACTTCCAGCAACATAAGATAAACAGAATTCGACATCCTTTCTGATGACCCGCATTTGATATTTTCAAACCATTGAGGTAACGTCGGTTAAGAACGGAAAACGCAGTGCATTTCAAGTTGCGATGACACGTTGGCGGAAGCATGAAGTAGGAATCAAAAATGAAATGGTAAAATGTACATGTAGATAGATGGAAAGCTCTAGAGAGCTAAAGAAAATTGACGAATAGGCAATCGGAATCATGTTATAGATATAAAACTAAGGACGCTGCGGTATCAGCTGTGGGCTCTAAAGTTCAACTGTTGCGATGAAGCTCAGCCCATTGCAGATCATTTTAAAGCGATTGCTGCGCACTTTGCGACGTGTTGTTCGATTTGTCGTCTGCTCCAAAACACGAACTTTAATGTGGAGACTGTGCAAAGTGGCCCTATTGTGGGCTGTGGCTGCCAAACTAGGATGGGTCACATTCACTTTTTGGAACATTGCAACCCTCGTATCAATTTCAGCGTGCATCTACTACAACCTGACATATTCTAGTTTCAATTATGGACTGTATTTTATCTCGCATTGTGCAAATCGAGATGTCAGGTAAGTGAAATTTTTTATTCTTTGGAGGCCTATTTTATGTTCGTTTTATAATGTGTATTAATCCGGAATGTTTTTTTTTAAAAGTACGATTAATGTCTGTGTCGTCATTTGCCCTCGACCGACATATTCCGATCCAATAAATATATGTACATACTTCTATCTGGCGCTGCATATGACGCAAGGCTAGCCGTGGTCTGCAACGGCGCATCAGCCTTGGTCGTGTTTGCTTTTGGTTACGTAATAATGTAAAATAAAAAACCACATGTTCTTCCGAAACGTGTTTCTTCAATTTGATCATTGCGTAGTACAATCTGGCCGAAATCTTACGGAGCAATAAAAGTCGGCTAATAATGAAGCACCGTGGTAAAGTACTTGGAAAAAATAAATGCTTTGGAATCAAACTTCTCTGGGGGTATAAGTTTGGGGATGTCCTTTTCAGTGGATTGCCACTTGAGGCAGTTGACTGGATCATATTATTTCACCCATTGAATGTCTTCTCAACTTATATTAATTATTACTAATATTGTATAAAATGCTAAAGTATTACACATTGTCGTTTTTCAATTTAATATTTCAGTTCATGATAAACTAAACACAGAAGTGCTCTTGTTAGCTGCTTGACTTATTCAGTTCATTTCCGTCGTGTATATGCAGCAGCTATAATTATCAGACCAAATAGCTTGGACATGAGGCGGAGCCTATTGCTGATGCATTAGTCTCTCCATTGCTCGCTCTTCTTTGCTCGCTCGCCATCTTTGTCATGGTGGGTATTTCAGAGTTTGACAGGAGTAACTAAGCGATAAGCGCAACCAATAGGAATAGTGGGCGTGACGTCCAAGCGCGTATAACTCTACCCCTAAAGAAAGTACAATCACCACCCACTACCTGCCGCCCAACTCATACAAATGGAACGGAATGGAACGTTTTGAATCCTTGTTGCATATACGGTATTACGTTTCCATATTACATTGCTTATGCCAGGGCTTATGCAAAAGCAAAGATATCTGCTTGACACAAATTTCTATGACGACCTCATTTGAAATTGTATGTTATCATTTTGCAGCCAATTCGAAGTCATTCTGTTAGAATGGTTATGTGAGATAAGATAAATTGGCAAGGAATGTTGATTTGCAGATTTCTGTTGCGAAACAAATAGTTTTATCTTGGGAATTCAAGGTTATTCCATAGATAGATAAACACTGCTGTTGTCACGCAGTGACAATAAAAAAATCGGTGTCAAACCGATATTGGCTGTAGTGGTCTCGTTAGGAATCGCAAAATCAGTATATTTTAGTCAAGTGATCCAGTTAGGTGTTTTCATATGTTGTCAATAGTTAACTTCAAGAAGATTGTGAAAGTTTTGACATTTGTCTAAGGAAAATATCGAAATGTTATGAGCTGTATTTAAATCTGTCCTGCGTGTCATCAATGGAGATTGCCTTTTGCAGTTTTCCCAGCAGGGCATCACTGCGTTTTCATTAAAGTCAAAGTGATATTTGGGAAATTTTGATTTCAAAATATACATAATATTCTGTTTTCGTGGTGACCTTTGTGCTAACTTTCCATTTGAAGTTAGCTTCTAATTGGTTGGATGTTAAACATTTTGTATGCGGTTACTTAGTTTTTCTGCCCAGATAAAATTACGTTTTTCACCATACCTCACAACTACGTATCTGGACAGAAAAGCAAAGTAACCGCGTACAAAAGTTTTCCACCCAACCAAAATTAGAAATTAACTTGCAAGGGATTTCCCAGAAAAGTTAGCACAAAGGATACACGCTATGAAATCCAAATTGCCGAAGTACTATGATTTTGTTTGCAATTACAAGTGTGGTACAGACGCAGTGGTGCCCTGCTGGGAAAACCGAAAAAGGCGCGCACCTCAATCTCCATTGCTGCGTCATAAAAATACACTCTGTATAGAAATTTAGGATGTTCATTGATTTTACTGTATGTAATTATTATTGCAGAGATGTTAAGTCTGTGGTACGTATAATTACATTAATTATTGGATCTTATTCAATCATGGCTTGGGAAAGCGACTAAAATATTATACTCTGTCTATCTGTAAGAATGAATCAATGGAGCCTATGGGAGGCTAAAAACGCTTCATGTAATGGACTTGAATTGATGTTAGTCCGCGGCCTATTTACCTAAACTGTCAGACAAAATGGCAGACATTACTTCAGTTTTAAATCTATTTTTCCCCCTCAAAGCGATTCGGATAGCTGGAGTTCGCATAATTGGAGTTCTAGTGTTCATTAAAACATATCACAAAAGTTTAGTGAAGAATATTTTGGAATTTTTCTAACAAATTAGTGGAACTAATTCTTATCGCGGATGACGTCAGGCCTGATCACGCCCTCCCATAGGCTCCATTGATTCATTCTTCAGGGTAGACAGACCATATTTAATATTGGGTGCGTTCGGCAATCTCAGATATCTTGATGAACTCTGGTTTTTCGTAAAATTGCCCGAGAACAACATCAACTTGGCTGACTTAACATGGCGGCCTCGTGATTTGCCCATGGCGGGAAGCCATAAAAAGAGAAAGGGCGTGCTGTGGGCGTGGCGGTCTGAAAATCGCCACCCCATTGGTTGTTGTATGACGTTAACAAAAATGGCTGAACGCATCGGAGTTTTGTTTACCAAAGACGCTTTCATTTACGGACTTCAGATGAAAAATCTGAAAGAAATGGGCATTTAGCGTTCGGCCAATGTTCGTCTTATGTCCTAAGATGTTCTGAAGCTCAAGTCAAGGTATGACGTCACAACATATCTGACTTTCAGAAACTGGCTTTAATTGCCGAACGCACTCATTATTAGTAGTTTTTCCATCTTTGAATAAGCAGACAATCGCTTTCACCGATTATAAAGATAGTTAAGACTGATTACTTTACCCGAGTCGAAATTTGAATTCTGTTTTGATTCTTGTAATTCTGTTTTGATTATATTTTGATTCTTGTGATTGCCGTGAACCTATTTTGATGCTGGTAATTCTTTCTAACACCTATTTTGATATTGAAGCCTCTGGTGTCCCTAAAACGGAAGTAACTCAGGTTTCCAGCATCAAACCAGAATCTTGGAATATATTAGGAGCATACAGAACTCAGATTCCATTTTACCTCCGGTGTCCCTAAAATTTAGGGCTTTCAGATCTAAAATGGATTTTTAATTTCGACTCGGGTATATAGTTGCGCACTTTAACGAAGTTTTGCAAATACTAAATTGAAACAATAGATTTAAAATGCACGAAGACTGGAAATTTATTGGTGCAATTTCCTGTTTGACGTTCCAAGGAAATCAAATGAGAACGTACGTACATCTACTACAGGCATAATAATGGGGCTATACAATCTAGCATGACGTTCAAGATACATTTTGATTGTCATTATAGCCTGGAAAGAACTGAGAAACTTTCCTGGTTGATTGTGTAGTTTTGTATCGATTCAAATCTCAAACTAGGCCCACAACTTCTCACTTTGAAGTGTCAAAACAGTATGATGGATTTTAAATTTGCAAAACAATGTGTAGACCTATTCTGTTTACTGGTCAGGTAGAGTATTTATCAATACTACATAGTTTTGATTGTTGATGTATCTGTGAGATTTGTTGTGACGATTTCAAGTAAGTACATTTATCCTCTGTTTTTAATTAAAGGAATGCGATCAATAGTTTTACTAATACCTTTTTAACATAAGTTATGTTGTCGATTTCAACTAGAAATAATGCATAAAATTGTAATGGTCATAGATAACCAGCATTAAAATATGATATTTGTAGGCATTTTTGAAAGAATATGCATATTTAATACATTTTGATGTATGCATTTCTTTAAATAGAATATTAAAATAAATATAGGTATATAAGGTATTTCATTATGAATTCATGATATAAAATGTGAACATAAACAATGCATGCTGGGTGAGTCTGAAGTCCTTAACTTCCCTTATAATTGGCAACCACGTGATTTTGTTAAGCTTTCGTAGAAATTATGCAGCTTCCAAAGATATAGGTGGTTTCAATAGTAGATATGGGAGTATGTCAATTTTGTCACATTGCAAAAAGTATTCATGGCACACTTCTGAAGTCATGCAAATTACTAGTTTGAGGTATTTCACAATGGAATGTGGGAAATGGTAATGATTTATGGAAAATGTAGCCGCAATGCTACCTAAATCGTTCATTCCCATCTCCACCTGAGCTATTTCAGATCCGTCTCCATCAGACATAATCATTTTATTACAAGAGGCCCAATGGAAACCCGCGAAGTTTCTGGACGTCCACAAACTTCAGTTTGATAAATGCCATGCTTCTCACGTTCACTCGCCAAGCCTTGCAGGCATATGGCATGCATGTGACAGCCAACAATTTTTAGGGACTATATTTGGAAATAGAAATATTTTTTAATGAATTAAATACCACCATCGGGCTTATCAATTTCTCACATTTCTGCAGGCATTCAAGAGTTTAAATGCATCATCTGCATTAAAATTCATAATTGTCCTATTAACATGGACCTTGGGAACAATGTGAAAGGTCTTACCCAGTTTGTGTCTGCTGCTGTTTGTACAACCATGCACACAGCAGCTTCGCACCATTTCCCTATGCATATATCTCTATGCCATTTCGAGCTAGACCCTCAAGATGGCGGATTTTAAGAAGTCAGTCAGTGACGTCACTAGTCCCACCCAGGACATGATGTCATAACTAAGCCACACCCTCATGCACAAGCTCTATTGTTCGTATTCCAAGACATTCGTAAAACGATGGTTGCATAACTATACTAGTGTCGCCTCCAAGTGTGCAGTATAAGGGGGTATAAAGACGGTGGGGAGGGGGAGAATCACGTGAATACGGCCCAATGAGAGTAGTTGGGTGACGTTTTTGGGCGTAGTGACGAACAACCAATTACAGCATTTGCAATCCAGACTACTTGTCTTTGATAGATCCAACTCCCCATTGGGCCGTGTTAACGTGATCCTTCCCCCTCTACTCCCCTTCATACCCCCTTATACAGCAAACTTGGAGGCGACACTAGTATAGTCACGGAGTATGTAATCCGTGGTATTGTAGACTGATTCTGGTACATTGAACCAAGTTGCAAAATCCCATCCACATGATTCAAATTTCATATCCTTCTTAGTTACTTCATTACTGAACCCTATAAGGTTTTGGATTTGCTCATCTTGTTGAAAGGTTAATGCGTAAATTAAAGCTGATATTTCAATGGGTGAAGCAATTTATTTGCTGAGAGTTCAAGTCCAAGTTGGAAATGTATGTTTCATTTATGTATTTATTTAATCTAACTGAAATCCAAAATTGAAATAACCACGAGTATAATAACCGGAATTTCCGTTTTTTGCATTAAACACAGTTTGATTAATTGTCAAAGGGTTGTTTTGTCTATCTGAAATGTTGGACTGAAGCAGTTTGTTTAATATGCGATTGTGAATGGCATTCTTTTGACAACACAGGTTATATATTATTGGCTTGCAAGGTGTTAGAAAATAAACAATCTATATGTATACCAAACTTAATGCTGCCATGTATGTGACAATATGACACAACAAATCGTGACGAGATGACAAAAAACAGTTCTGGAACGAAACGGGTTCATTGGTCTAAATAAGAATTCATGGGCAGAAGTTTAATTTTAGAGGATGCCTCAAGGTTCCCTGGGAAGGGTGTGCATGCGTTTAGAAATTCGAAAATACTGTAACGTCTGTGGCCTCTGGCCCCCCCCCCCCCGCCCCAATAGACCTTGAGAACGTCGATTGCGGGTTTCCCTACTTATTGTTGGTTTCTCAACGAAAAACTGTGTGAGAGGAGATTGGGCTGAAAAGAAATGAAAATATCCATTGCAATTATTTCAGCCACACATATTCCAAAGACCGGGATGCTAATTTTGTTAAGAGAGATGCCGTGAAAGCTTGTGTGAATTAAATCGCTACATGATGTGCCAACTGAACTATATTTCCATAGAGACAGAGATATATTTCTGCAAGGTTGGTTTGATGTTTAATAAGTCCGGAAAAGTTTTGATTTAAAAAATCCGAAGGAAGTCATAGTTTTATTTTTTTATTGTCCTTCAGTGTAATCACAGCAAATAAAATGGCTTTCACAATATGAGGCAACCCTAATAAACATAATGCTTCCTGTGAAAAGTCAACTACAAAATTTCGCGACCAAATAAGTGATTCATCGATTGATCCTAAACTGCAGCTCTTTTTGTTGCACCATCCAGTATTGGAAATAAAAATCGCTTCCTTGCGTACACATATATGATATACTGTATATGTATGTATACACACAATAAGAAATTTTTGCCTATACTATCTGATTCTCAACCGGACTTTGAATAATAATCTTACCTTCCCCATTGCAGAAAGCAGTTGAAACGGCTTAAGTGGTGATTGTGACACTTGGTTGACCACCTCCCCCCAAAAAACATACAATTGCCATTGTGTGCAGTATGACTAGACAACTAGTATTGTGAAACTACAAAACCACCGTGTTTGTACATATCTATTTTATGTGGAAAAAGTTTTGATGCTGCCAATAGCAGCTATAGTAAAATTCACCCATGGTTGATAGACCCTATGGGATGTCCATATAAGGAAAAGCGGAGGGATACAACCTGACCATTTTACCTTTACGCTGCTATGGTACTACATTTTTTCAAAGAAAATTGCATTGCATTATACGCATTGGCACTACCTTTCCTGCCGATTTACTCATTTTTGAAATCCGTTAACTGAAGCGTTTTATTTTTGCCTTACCAAATATGGTCATCCCATAGGGTCCCATACTATCAACCATGGGTGAATTTTACTTTTGGCCTACAAAGGACTTTCCTTCGCAATAATCACAATATTTCTAAAAATGACGACTCAGCAATTTACAAGTCCAATGAAATGATAGATCAGTGGTCTACGTGCACGTTGACGTGTATTTTGTCGCGAATAATTTGTTGGTTGTTTCCGTTGTTTGAAAAGAAATTTTCATAGCCAAGGGTACGAGAAACATCCATATCTTTACCGCACATGACGTCACAAGATTGTGTGCGGGGTGGGGCTTCGTGGCGCGTGACGTCAGAAGCGGACTGCGAAACCTGTGGCCGGCACTCGGTTGCTTGCATTTTGAACAGTGGTCCACGGTGAGGTGATTGTAACGGTGACGTGGACGAGAAATCTGCAAGAGAACTTCTCGCTTGCGTTCTCTAAAGTTTGTGTTGGAAGCAAGGAGGAAAATTCTCAAAAGTCATGGTGGTTGTTTCATCGGAAAATGGTGGAATGGTTGGATTATTTCGAATTCTCAGGTGGTGTTGGGCTGTCATGTTTTCCATTCCCAGAGACGCCAGGTGAGCAAATGTTTCAATTGTTTTTTACAAATAAAGTTTGCTTGCCACTTGACTGTCAGAAAATTGACAACAAAATATACATTTTATGCGTTCACGTGGCCATATAAATGATAGGCACGTGAAGTTTCTGGGATATAATTAACAATGCTAATTAAAATTAAATGTCAATTGCCATTGCATTTTATATAGAAAAACTTAATTTCATTGGCAGCTTGTTGTGTTCGTCTGCTGCAGTTGGCAAACTGGCGTATTCGGTGTCCCATTTGAGATACGTTTCAGTTAATGTTCTTTTTAGTTTAGTTATTCAAAGTACCTCTGACATATTTATTTATATCAACAAATTTAATTATTTCGCCCCAAATGAAACTCCTGTTGGAAATGTAGACTTATTTGTTAAGCAAATTGAAGAGATTAAAAGTTGTCAAATAAATAAAATGCTATTAGTTTATGTAAGAGGCAACAAAAACAATTTGACGTTCAAGTTGTTTTTTTGTCAGTCGAAGAATTCAGGCTGTCAAGTATTCCTATATTTCCTATATTTTCCTATATTTCTGAGGATTCCTATTTTTTCCTATATTTTTACGAAACTTCTTGTATTTTCCTATATTTATGATATTTCAGCTGTTCTCAGCTTAAAGCTAATGTTTTTTTCTCAGAAATCTACATTTATCAAACAATTGTATGATATAGCAAGTCTTTATGGGGGCCAAGTAAATTGGAATTGGAATACTGCAAGATGTTCCAGTTTGACAAAAATTATTAAGAACCAATTGAAATGGCCCCAAGAACTTAAATCTTGTATAAAAGGCAACAACAAGGACACAAGTCAGTGTTTCATTACTACTAGGATTGGTTATAATACCAACTTCTTAATCATGCCACCTGGAAAAACATCATTCCAAGATTCTTGGCTTTTAATGAAGGACAAAAATGGGCATCTGCTAATCCAGTGGTGCAAAAAAACACAAACAAATAATTTCAATTTTTTTGCATTCTCTGTAAAAAAGATAATGCCTGTAGCAATTCAGGCTTAAATCAAAAACTGATACATTCCGAATCTGGAAAACACAGGAACATTGCATCTAATGTGCTTGCTCGCGTCATCTCAAACAAGAATTGCTTTGAATAATCAAGCACAACCAAAGCTTGCTGTTCATAGCACAGATGTCATCATAGCAGGTTTTTGTTGGCTTTTTCCTGGCTCAATCCAAATAATCGAGCATGGCTGCTAGAAATTCCTATATTTTTACCTATATTTTGAAGTGAATTTTCCTATATTTTTTCCTATATTTTTGAATAAATCTTCCTATATTCCTATATATTTTTTGTATTTTCTACTTGGCAGCCTGAGAATTCATTATACTGCAATTTATATAAAATCGCTATACGTAATTCAGTGACTAGCCATTTTCGCCGAAATCGCTGAAATTTGGACCCCTCCCCCCCCCTTTGTAACAAAGTTGTAACAACTCCCAACACCCCCCCCCTTGGGCGAACGTCACGTATAATATAAATGACCCCCCTTTTCTGGTAAAATTTGCACAATAAAGTTAATAGTAAAGAAAATAGAATTTTCTAATGGCTAAAGTTTAAATGCACTATGTGTAAAAAGGAAATTTTGCCCAAACTTTGCAATTGTTCGGATTTGCACGGTAATGACGGGAAAAATTGATGAACGTACACATTATGGAATTATACCCTCCCCCCCCCCATTTTATCGTACACTTTTGTCACAGTCACCAAAGACCCCCCTTAAAGCGAACGTATTTTATGGATGATCCCAAACGTGTGTAGAAGAATAAGCTGCTCAGACTACCCTTATGTCGAGCATTGAATTCGGATCAAGGATGATCCTTCATTTTCAATGAAAACATGTTTTGAAGAATTCGAAATCATGTGTTCATTGAAATATTTATAGATAAGAAGCCTATTTAATATTTAAAATATGAGGCACCATTACTGCAAATTAAAAACTATAAAATGATAATTACAGGGCAATGGAAAATATCCTATACATATTTGCTATGTAGGTCTATACAAGTATATTCAAATTAAACCTGATTATCTGATTGCCAAAATGCAATTTTGACTTCATGATCATTTAAGATCGAATTAAATTTTAAGCAAAAAAGGCATGTCAATAATCTTTTAATGAATATGAATTTCGAAATACAAGCAACGAATTCTATAAAGTATTACCTAACTACTTTGGACAATGCGTACGATTCCTTGGCTTCATGTAGATATTTAATTACTATGAATGCTATAATAATGACGTATTTTAATTGCGAAATATCCAAGGATTGTTTACACGTTAATACTTGCGGTTTCTTCCAAACTTGTTTTTTTTTTCTCAGTAATATGATTGTTGTAATAAAAATGTAGACTCGTGTTTTTATAATTACGGAAGGGGATTTGAGGAAGAGAGTGATAGTGGTTGGCCGCCTTCGGCACTCTTCACTGACCTCATAGCCCAGTTTGAATTTGAGCACGAACTACAAAAATGGTTTGGTGAAACAACATTGGTTGATTTCTACGAAAGTTTTTCTCCTGTAAAAAAAGACGCCCAACATGTAGTAATAAAACAATCAGAAAAGGGAAAAAACATTGAGGAAGTTTTACACGGTTTTCATAGATGATGGAACAGTTATTTATAATGTAAAACTGGAAATTTCTTACCATTGTTGTGGTTTCAAATGCAAACTTATTCAGGCCGTAAAAATGCAGGCGTAATTTCTAAAACTAGTTACCCTACTCAAGGAGAATGCATAATTTTGGGTACTTAATTGAGATGAAATAAAACTGATAGAAAATGCAAAAGTCAAATTAATCGATCGGTGAATAAGTTATGAAATTGTGCACAGCTGGAATGGATTTTGATAGATTATGAAGCTACCTAATATTTTGTACAATACAATTTTCATTTTCTAGGAATGAAATTAGTGTAATTAGCCTACATATGCATTTATAATGTATTTTTTATGCATACGAATTTATATTGTGTTAGCCTTGTTGGCCAATATTGAATGCGTAACATATTACACTCAGTATTTCCTGTTTGATATTGGTTTTTCCTGCCAATTTCCCATTACACAGTTTGCACACGAGAATCTGTATGAAAAACCTGGATGCCGAAAGGCAAATTTTCAACTTTCTACTAGTGCAGGGAGAGGGGGAGAATGGGTAAATTATTGTTTATTCTGTCTCAATAGACCGCCTTTTATGAAGGTTGTATTTTGATTTGCAGCTAGTAGAAAGAAAATGATATTTTAATACATCCTTATTACTCAATAATAGAGATTAGGTAATGTTGTAAATCAATTTCGATTGCGAAAGGGCAAAGTCTGTTAAAACACATGTTAAGCATTAATTATAAAAATAAACACGACACTGTCTCATTCATTCGTTCTCTACATATTAACATTTTGGTTATTCAAGGTTTTCCGTGCTCGGTTTTAATAAAAATGCAAATTGTATGACTTCCTTGCAATGAAACTAGTTTGTCCACTGTATTTTTTGTTTGTATGCGGAAAATCTGTGTAGTATGTCATACATGAAACTAAAATTTACCATATAAGTTAATTGCAGCATTTAAAACTCAAATACACCACTTTAAATTTACGTAGTCCTGTGAAATTTTTCTTATAAGCATCGATAACGTTGAGCTGAGCTTTATGCAGAAAGGGTGATTGAAATGCATTTTGATGAAGTAAATTGATACAATGTGAATGGTAAACATTTTTTTTATTTGACAACTGAGCTGATGTTGGACTGGTGCAAACTCTCTTCTTACCATCAGCAAATTGTTGCATGCGGATATTCTCGGTCGGATCAAGGCCCAAGAAGCAAAAAGTATTAATTGTTATTTGAAGGTTGCCTTCACAACCTTGTGTTGAATTTTTGGCCCAGAAGACATTCACACTTGAATATGTCTATTCATCGATTACATCTTATTTATGTGAATAAACAACATTACCCTCTCATTTTAAATATTCATTACTAAAATAAATAAGAAACCGGGGACAAATTATGCAATTGTGTTATTCAAAGAGTTTCAAAAAGCAATCGTTAAGTGAGTTTTATCTTAAGCTAGTTAGTTTTTTGAAAGATTCTTTAAAAGTTTTTTAAGCAAGAGAGAGGAAAGTAATTACGAGAAAGTTTGAGAAAATTTTCTTATCTAGAAAAATCTGACAAAAAATGGTTGCGCTTTCACAGTCACCATTGTGACCCACTTGTGCATTGTGCCAATGTTCTGCGCAATTCCTTTCCCACTTTATCCAATTACAAAGCCCGCTTATAATTTTACGTAGATAAAGAGCTCCGCTCATTTAGGGTATGTATATGCATATAAAATCCAGGAAATTTAGTTGTTAAGTATATAATTTCCAACCACTGCATCCATATTCACGCACGTATATTATTTTATACAGAGTTATTAATCAGGAGAAATTGTTTTGTTGGACTTGTCTGTTGATGACGATGTTCAATATTACTTTGTACTTAATTGATTTTTTTTACAAAAATATTTCTGGTACAGGTTTGTACCAAATTTTTATGTTGATATACTCCAGAGCATATTATTATACAAGACTGTATTCACAACTGCGTAATATTTTGTTTATGCAGGGTGTCTCTAAATTCATGGTCACTACTTACAGGGTATCTTCCCTGCATGAAAACAAGCCATAAAGATTTATATAAACCTATGTCCCCAAACGCTTAAGCTTTTAATTAGGACCTACATAAAATGTGATATCCATGATTCACGCTCCCCGCATCTTTATTAGGAAGCATAATGAATGATCAGTGGAAAGATTTGGGGAGCATGAATTATGGATAGGCCCTAATTAAAAAACTAAGCGTTTGGGGGCATAGGTTTATAGGAAGTTTATGTCTTGTTTTCATGCAGGGAAGATACCCTGTCAGTATTGACCATGAATTTAGAGACACCCTGTATAATATTTAGCATTATATATTGCGTGTTTTCTGAACATGTCAAATTCGTAGTTTTTTCTGAAATAAAATGTTATAATTCTTCATAACTTTATTTTCCGAGAAATTATAAAATGTTCGTGTCAAAATTGGCAAAAAAGTTAAAATTAGTACACGCAAATTATGATTGTTAAAATCTTGTGTAAAAAATATATATAGTATGTATGTATTTATGTATTTATATGTATCGCTCTGTTGTGATTTTTCTTAATTTCACCGAGAATTCATCGAACCAACCCGGAACCTGTTGAAATTGATGGTCTGTTAGCTACGGACAATGAAATAGTGCTATAGAAATTGTATCGCCTCCATTTTGTTCCAAGATGACGGATCTAACACAAACCCAAGTGTACCCCCCATGTTCGTACGGGTATCTTATTTTAAAAGAAACATTGAAAGAATTTTTTCAAAAATGCCTATATTTGGCAAGGATTACTTCCTATTGTTGCCAACATTCAGTTTTGAAGGATTTGCCTAACTTATTTCAGACTTCTCCTGTTATTGTGACCAAACTTTTGCTTTCTTCTAAAAATTTACCCATTTTGTATGAGTATGTAAATTTTGTAGTCTGTAACACTTGTGTGAAAACGTTTTATTCACTACTTGTAATAGTTTTCACTTGTATACCATATTATTTTGTGTAGTCGGTTGTATTTTTGTTAAACCTGACACCATTTAATGTGTACGTATTTGAGTATAGAGGTGACCCTTCCAAATCCGGATATAGTTTTATAAGTTTCTAGGTTTTGAGGTTATAGTTAAAATTGTGAAAACTCAAGAGTCTAAATTCTAATGGTCACGAGTCTCTTCGTTACATTCATGTCGAGATATAATGATTTAAACATGATTTTTTTTATGAATTTGTACAATGACGCTGTCGCAAACAAGCAAGTCTAATTTTCTATTGTACAAAATATACATATTGAATCCAGTTCAAGTTTTCTTTTTAAGTTCTTGCTAAAAACAAGAATACTCTGAATTAAACTGATAAAAAACAATTTTTGCTCAACGGTAAGCTAAATAAATATTAATAAAATTACTCAACAAACTTTTTTTCGTGTATCCAAAACAAATTGAGGTGATAATTGTCCTAAAATCATAAATCAACTTGTTCCTTTAAAAATGCACTTTTGATGTTCTATTCTTGTACAAGTTCGGCTTCTCTGATAAGCAGTAATCACCCATGATAGCGGGGTTTCAAATACCATTTGTACCGTTCCTCCATATTGAGGATGTCCTGGTGGAATATTTCTTCTTGCTCATTGCTAACTGCTCCCATATTCAATGGGGAAAAATCAAAATGGATTTGTCCCAAGGATCATATTTTTACATTGAGCTGTCCTGGAACAAATGCATTTCTAGCTGGCCATTTTGTACCTCGTAATGTTTATCATTGTTGCCTACAGGTAACACAAATTTTGTGCAACCTCCTAGCATGCCAAGGAACAATGCAGTAACCTTTAAATCGCTTTAGTTTTAATAATGAAATTATCTTGTGTGATTTTAACTAATTTTACTTGTATATTCTATTCAATGCTATATGCCTAAGCTTATGTATGTACATAGGTCTATCGATATTCCAAAAAGTGTGACGTGATAAAAAGGTTTTAAGGTGGGCACATACGATCGCTCTAAAGGTGGGCACATACCATCGCTCTAACCCGCCAAACGGCCTGGCGCCGCGCCAAAAAGCGATCGTGAATGGGGAAACCCGACGCGCTTGGAGTGGCGCGAGCGGCCGGTCGAATATTCGTCGAGCCGCGCTGTTTAGCGTTGGCGCGACCCGATGCGCGAATGGGGAAACCCGGCACGGAGCGGGGGCGGAATCCATGGGAATCTCGCGTATTTGGGGGGAATGGGCACGTAGCGTGGGGGAGGCGTGGTGTAGCAAGCATGGGATTGGGCAAAAATGAGGAGGCGTGGCGTAGCATGCATATGATTAGCCAGAAAAATGGAGCGACGCGTCGCTGTCGTATGTGGTACACAAAAATGGATGGACGAAAAATAGAGTGATGCGGCGTGCTGCGGATCGGTTTGGATCGATCGTATGTGCCCACCATTAAGTAAGAGAAATTACAAGATGTTTCATTTAATTTTTTCATGCACAGTATTCTGGTCTTACATGAGATTAAGATTGGACAAATGTGTTCTTGTATTTAATGGCATGATGGGTGTAATAAAATCGGAATAAAAAACTGTCTGTCATGTCATTGCAGACTTTGCTTATGCCCAGTAATAATGTAGTTATAGCGTTCAGAGTACTGTATATGAATGCGGTTTTCTTTTCTTTAAATTTCAGAGCCATTATCATGTATATAAAACTGAAGATTGCTATTGGAACTGCTGTGAGAAGAAACATCACTGTGCCGAAATACTTCAAATCACTCGTTGCAAAACACCCTGATAAAGATTGTTTCATAGGAGAACAGAAGACTTGGACCTACAGAGAAGTAAGTATATTTTGTACATATAGTTAGCAAAAAATATGAAGGAGACTAGTCTAGCATACAGGGTGAGGTAAAAAGTCTGGGCCTCATGGAATATCTCGAAAACGGTGGTAGTTGTCGTTTTGAATGTTTTGCCATTGTATTGTAAGTAGTAGAGGGGCCATCCATAAATCATATCGCACGTGACCTATGACGGCGTCTTCGAGGTCATTAAGGAATTATCTTTTACACAGTTTGAGTTAGAACCCTAGTCACAATTAGGTAGTTATAGAGCATGGTCGAACTAGTCTGGTGGAGCAAAGTTTATATCCCATTGGGTCACGGGCGAATTTACAGCGAATTTCTACCGAAGTAGGAAAGTCCAGTTGCACCCTGCTTGCAGCTTCCCTGCGTGACACCCAGCTAAATTATTTCGTTGCATTAGCCTGCTTGTAGAAATTCACTGTAAAATAGCTCGTGACCCAATGGGACATGAACATTGCTCCACCAGACTAATTCGACCAGGCTCTACATCTTCCTAATTGGGACTAGGGTTCTAACTCAAGCGGTGTAAAAGATAATTCTTTAATGACCTTGAAGATTACGTCATAGGTCACGTGCGATATGATTTTCGGATGGCCCCTCCACTACCTACTGCATAATGCCTTCTATTTTCAGTAAAATTTCGCATAGTTTCTGCCGAAATAAAATTTTTAATGGAACGATTTTAAAGACTTTTCAAAATACATTTGTTATTTTTCTTAATGAAATAGCCAAACGATTCTGTCAAATTCGTAGGCGGAATTTATTTTCCCAATTGTGGAATTCAGTATTCAGTTTAATGCTTTGTTTTATTTAACAGATAGACGAATACTCCGATCGTGTAGCTCGTTTTTTCTATGATGCTGGATTCAGACATGGTGACATTGTTGCCTTACTTATGGAGAATCAACCAGAGTTTGTGTGCATATGGTTGGGCCTTGGGAAATTAGGAATATGCACAGCTCTGTTAAATTACAATTTGCGCTTAAAGCCCCTTGTTCACTCCATCACGGTTGCTGATGCTAAAGCTGTCATATTTGAAAGTCATTACTCAGAAGGTAACCTGCAAATTACTATTAGGGTGAAATAAATTTGTGTTGTCATATTCGTCTTATAAGGATATTGCTAGACAAGTTCATTTATTGCAGTATTGAATGTGTATCATACTTGTTAAAGTCGTTGATTCTCAGTTCATAAAAGTTATAAAACAATTTTGTGTTGTAATTAAGAAAACCTGAAATGGATTTTGTTATTCACCGTTAAATTTTGTACTAATTTGATTTGGCATGAAATGATATTCACTGTTAAATACTGTTTGAAGATGCGCTCTTACCCTAACAAAAATTGTTGGCTGTCACATGCCTGCAAGTCTGCAATAAAGTTGTGAAGGTTTCACTGGCAGCTTTATTGCAGACCTGCGGTAGCTTTAAAACATTTTTGTTCGGGTAACTCCTCCACCCCTCATTTGAATTATCCCTTCTGCAGAGAGGTCCAGGCGATGGCAAACAAGACTTGTTTGTCCCTCTTTACATTAGCCCGTGAATACATATTAGGTATACGTTTCTGAGACGTATGGTTAATATTCCAGCCTCTGACAATTATTTTTTAACTTACTGATTTGTTTTTACAAATATTTGACAAAGAATTGACATAACCCTATTTGTGCCCGAAGTTCTACCAAGTTTGACAATTTCAGATGCTGAAGTTTTAGCAGGTACAGTCTGTTAGCATTAGACTGGTTAATCCTTGTAACTTATAAATGCCACACCTGCTTTTAGAATGACACTCCGCTGTGGTAACTTTAGACTTCCCCCGAGCAAACGCTCATTTATGCATTTTGTATACTGTTACGTTTTTTTAATACAGTACCTATGATGTCCAATGTGTTACGCAAGCTTGATCATATGTTTGGTTTATTGGAAAATGAAAATTGGAGCTATGTTTTAATCAAAATCATATGTTTTCGTATTTTATAAAATTGACAAGTAATCAGGAGACTACTGTTCTTTTATTTTCAACTGTTATAGCAAACGTAAAATACAATTGGTTAGTAGACTGGAAACCCTCTTTTCGCGATTTCATCTGCTATCTTGCATACATGTATTGCCATATAGTAATTCCGAAAGAAATCAGTTTCAATTATGTTTTTCACGTTGATATTTGCAGTTGTGACAGAAATCTGTAATGAACTGCCTGAAAACATGAAGTTCTTCTCATTTCGGCCAGCTGTGGATTTTAAACCAACATGCACAGAACTTACAGAACAGCTTTCGAAGGCTGGTTCTATTCCCCCTCCTAAAGTTGACATTAAGATAACAGGTAATGACAAATGTTCCTAGTTTATTGTAAAGCTTATTGCATATTCTATGTGCATCAATATGACATTTCCGTACACAAAATTAAAAAGGAAAAAATAAATTGTAGTTGTATTGATGTAGTTGTATACGTATTTTCGAATGTGGTAGAACTCATTTTTGTTAGTGGTTTAGTTCTGTTGCTAGCAAATGAGTTCATTCTTCGAAAAGTGTATTATAGCCTAAGCATGTATGGATATTTACTTTATCGTTTTGATGAGGTATTATGGGATAGATGAAAGTGCTTGAAGTATTCACAAGGAATGCAATTTGGCATTTGTAATATACAGTCTGGTGCAAAATCATAGCCTCAAACATTGCTTATTTTTATACATCATTGTAGAGTTAATATTACCCTAATTATTTCTCTTGTTAGCCATGCTATGTAAACAAGATTGTATGGTCTGCATACCATTTGGCTTTGTTTAGGGCGATTTAATTGGAAAACCTGCATTTCACTATGGTGCAAAATGATAGCCTAAGTCATTTACTGTGATAAAAACTGCATGTACAGACTTGCTTCAGAGTTTTACATGGTATACTGCATTACTTTATTATGATAAATAATATTTGGCACCAGTCTGACAACAATTTACAGTTCTGTGAGGCATCAGTCAAAATGGGAAGATGGCAATCCCTCACAAAATATGAAAAGGGCGAAATTGATGGTATGGTGACATCTGGAGTTTCAAATAGCAGAATTGATGAGTGTTTAAGAGGTCAGCAAATGTGGTTAACAATTTTGTCAATAATCGTGAAAATTAGGGAAAACGGAAATCTACTGGAAGGTCTAATCCGCTATCCAAGCACCAGAAAAGCTGCATTTTGTGGGAAATCAAGCAAATGGAAAATTCCATTCCAGAAGTGATGACTGTTACCAAGACTCCAGGGTCACGTTGGGCAACTCAGAGGGTTGCAAACAATGATCCAAATGTTGAATATACCAAGGGCAACACAGACCAGCTTGGCAGCCACATCATTTTGATGCCCATTGGGACTTTGCAAATTCAATATGTTACATGGACAAACAAATTGGAAAAGGTTACCATTTCCAAAGAAAACTGAAGAAATTTATATAGCCCTGACGATTGTAAGTACCACTGACATGATTTGAGAACTGAACTAAGATGGTTTCGGAGGCGAGTTCAGGGTGGTGGATCTGTGATGAACTGTGCTGGCTTTGCTGCCCATGGAAAATTTCGCCTAAATATAATTGGGCGTATGAGTTCTGTGGTCTATCAAGATGTGCATGAAAATGCTGTCATTGGAGGCCCATAATGATAGACTGGTTTTACCAATTGTTTCCTTTAAAATAAAACTGGGTGGTATGCAGGCCAAACATAACATGACAAACAAGAGCAAAAATTCGGTTAATATTAACTCTACAATGATGTATAAAAATAAGGGATTTTTGTGTGAGGCTATCATTTTGCACCACACTGTAGGCCAGCTAAAATTATTAACGATTGTTTACTTCTGATTTTAGATCAACTTATCCTCATCTACACATCGGGCACAACAGGATTGCCCAAGGCAGCTATAATCACAAATGCAAGGTCTGATATGGCTATTCAGTTCATCTTCACACTTCAAATAGTATTGTTGTGTGAAGACCCTAAAATCTTATTCAGAATCATTATTGACTTTTGAAAAATGTGAAATGTTAGCAACACTACTATACAGATGTGCATTTTTTTGCTTTTTAACATTTAGGTATATTTTCATGGCAGTTGGTGGCTACTACTCTTTCTTCTTGAAACCTACTGATATCCACTACGATCCATTACCACTGTATCATTCTGCGGGGGGAATTCTGGGAGCTGGTCAAGCATTGTTGTCCGGCATTCCGGTCGTGATAAAGAAAAAATTTTCTGCCTCCAAATTCTGGGATGACTGCATCAAGCATAAGTGCACTGTATGCCATTACGTACGAGCGTGCATTATCAATGAAAGTTTATTTACATATTTTTCTATTGGGCTAACATAGGTGTCGCAGTATATTGGTGAAACTTGCCGATACTTACTTTCTCAACCACCCCGTCCTGAGGACAGGATGCATAAAGTGCGTGCCATGTTTGGCAATGGACTGAGACCACAAATCTGGCAGAAATTTGTAGATCGATTTGGAATTGAACATGTGGCTGAACTGTATGGTGCTACTGAAGGAAATGCAAACATTGGTATGATATAGTGCTATAATTTTACAACTTGGCATGGCGGACAGTTTTCCATGTCGTCTCACAAGTGCTGAAAAATATAATATAATTTTAGATTTAGACTGAAACGCAACAGACGGAAAAACTTTCTATTAGTATAATGTATATGCGTACAATTGTGAAAAGATTGACAGGATATATTCCAATTAATTGAAATATTTGTAGTTTGTCTATATGTGGAGCTCATAAATATTATCAACAATCAGTCGCACATTAGTATATCAAAGCATTCTATAAGCAATATAAAATATAATAGAGCTTCGATTACATTTTACTAATGTACTGCTGTTGAATTGCAGTCAATACTGACAGCACACCTGGAGCTTGTGGTTTCGTGTCCAGAGTTGCACCGTTTGTTTATCCCGTTGCATTGATTCGAGTGGATGAAAAAACTGGTATTCCGATGCGAGGCAAAAACGGCTTGTGCATCAGGTGTGGTCCTGGGGAACCTGGGGAATTTGTTGGTAAAATCATCCGCAATGACCCGATCCGAGAGTTTACTGGATACGTTGGCCAGGATGTGAACAAGAAAGTTGTGCGAGATGTGTTTCGTAAAGGGGATATGGCGTTTCTTTCTGGTAAAAGCAAACTATTGATGCCTTTTTTAATACGTACCACGCAATGTATAATTAAATTGTTGCTATAGGCGATATCCTGGTGATGGACGATCTTGGTTACGTGTACTTCAAGGATCGTACAGGAGATACTTTTCGGTGGAAAGGAGAGAACGTGTCCACCCAAGAGATTGAAGGTGTTGTCAGCAATGCAATTGGGCTGAAAGACTGTACTGTGTATGGTGTTGAAGTGCATGGTACTTTTGATTATCATTTAAATAAGAGGAAAGCGGTTTGAAAGAAGAATGACAAATTTGTACTGTTTAGGGCATGAGGGAAGGGCCGGTATGGCAGCTATTTTGGACCCTGAGCACACAACTGATCTCCAGGATATGAGTGCTAAGTTGACCAAATCACTACCCGTCTATGCAAGACCTATGTTTGTTAGAGTAGTGAAATCGCTGCCCATGACAGGTGGGTTGCTTTTATTACTGAAAAGCACAACATTCTTTTAATTTGGCATTTTAATCAAACTATAATGCTTCTTATGGAGCATGAAAGACTACACTTAGAATTTTGACATGCTTTTTGCTGTTTAGACAACTTATTTCAACCGATTTAATGATCTCCTAGGAACTTACAAGCTGAAAAAGACAGAGTTACAAGATGATGGTTTTGATCCAAGTAAAATGGACAAAGACCGACTTTATTACCTTAATGTCAGTACTGGACAGTACGTGGAGTTGGACACACAAGCATACAATGACATCATCAGTGGGAAAATCCGCATATAAGTGACCTTCATAGAATTTATTCGACATGTTGTACATAACATACAAGACCAATGGATGAAGAAGAACCTCTGGTTCTCCATGAGTTGTTAGAAGTATTATTTTTGTTAATGTGTGACAAGTGTTGGAAATGGCAGCAATTTTTCACGTCTTAGTGCAATGTAACTACAATCATGACAGAATGCAAAATGGCAATGTTGATATATATTTTCTTCAGATATTCTGGGTGGAGATATACGCTTTGCTTTATGCAATGTAATTAATTTAATTTGGGAAACGTGTATCAGGTCACAAGTGCATATATGCGAAATAATTTTCATATCATGCATTGTTTGCTGCCATTTCCACGCAGAACAATTGCAATTAAGCTTGAAAGGAATCACAATATAATAAATAAACTCTTGAATTTGTTGCTGGTTATACATTCTCAGTTGTATACATGGTTACGGTCTTTGTATACAAAGTAGTCGTAAATGTTGTAGTTGAAGTCTGGATAACAAAGTCTGTACACACCACTTCAAGTTGAGTTGGACTACATGTTAGTGTCTTGGTAGGATTCAAATGAAACTGTTTGATGCCATTGTTCAATGTGGATTCATCTGAAACGATTAATTGAATAATGCATGTACAGTAAAATAGTATTGCCTGTTTAGAAATAACGTTGAATGATGATTCGATGTTTATGAGTATGAGCAGTTGGATTACACACTATGGCCATTCAAGAACTAAGTTAGGGGTATAGTTCCAATTTAAGAAATGTTGCAAACCATATTCTGAACATTTTGGCGAAAATAGATTTGAAACTGGCCAGCAAATGGCAGATACAGCCAGGCTGTTTGTGCTGCTTGCTCTTAGCGTATTTCCTGCGTTACCCACCTCATTAAGCAAAGCAGTGAAACTGACGTCACCTGAGAGAATGCAGACTGTGTTCCTGTTGAGCATTTATTATGAAAATGTAATTTAGGTTACAGATTGTAATTAAAACATAAATACCCGTAGTTGAATTCCAAAAAGTGTAATTTACCTAATTTAATTATACAATTCATATGTTGCTTTCAATTATGCTAAATTACTTATTATTTTCAGATATCTGTCCAACTTATTTCTGTTATAATTGCAAAATGCATAGGAACATGCATGTTTATATTCTTTCAGATGACATCCGTTTCATTGCATGACTCCGATAGGTGAGTGATGCAGGAAACATGCAAATGAGCAGTAGCACAAACAGCCTGGCCATATCTACTGCTCGTTGGCCGATTTCAAGTCTGTTTCCGCAAAAATTTTCATATGATTGCCAATATTTCCTAAATTGGAACTATGCCCCTATTGACGCAGCTAATAAATTTAGTTTGTAAGTGACCTTTAGAACGTGCATCAAGGTCAAATCTAGCATCTTAAATAGATGTCCCCCAGTGTGTAGTCTAACTTTGCTCAAACTCACAAGTCGCCTAGAATTATCACAGTCAACGTTATTTCTAAACAGGCAATACTACTTTAAGATATGAACGCCCTGTACATATACATATACTAGGTATACTTGCTCAACCAAGCGTCCAAAAAGGATTTCTTAGAAAAGATATGCGACAATGCTGATTGTATCATTCTCTGAAATTGGGAAAACTATGACGGTTTCGCCCACCTTGAACTCCATTTCGTGGCGTTGTCAAAATAGCTCTTAAAACATTAGTGCAAAATATGTTTCTGAATAATTTTTTAACGTTGGTGATGTCTTGCAAGCATAAACTTCATCAAAGCACCAGAGTGGCCTTTTTCCATGTGAAACTTTTTAAATTGTTAGTTTTATAAGAACAAATTTAATTCAACTTTGCACTTGTTGTGGTTTTCATTTTTCTTATGTATATCAAATTTAATTTTCACACATGAGAAATATCTTGGAAGTTGATCAAGATTGCAGCCATACCTACAGGAAGTCCAGCCGCCACAAATTATCACTGTTTTTTTATTATTTTGTACAGAAGTAAAACAACGTCACACTTTTCTCACATTCCTCATTTGTAAGGGCAAGGGGTAGCCAAATTGGAGCGAAATCCGATCTTTTAAGGTTATATGGAAGAGCTTTGGCGCAGAGCATTGTCTCCTGCAGGTGACGCTCTCATTCGTATTCTAATACATGGAGCAGCTTTTCCACTTTTTTTACCCTTGTAATGAAGTCAAAGACATTATATAAAAATTTATTAAAATGCTATCAATATTTAGCTACTAAACTCATGTAGCAGAATTTGCAAATTCCTTTTGGTTATTTTGTAATTTTTCAAAGTTTTTAAATGATAGAAAAGTTTCAGCAAAATTCCTGGAAATGTACACGTTATTTATCATCCGATTTTCTTGCTTCAAGTTTGTTTTCTGCCATAACTGACCATGCCTGGCACAATTCTGGCATCAAACGTTATGCAAAACCGTTTTTAAAGAAAACTAAAAAAAATCATTGCAGGCTTTTTCTTAATCCAATTAGCACCCTTTTCTCCCTACAAATGGATAATCACTGTGATTATAGAGGGGTGCACTGTAGTTGTAGGGCCAAGAAAATTTGGCCACCTGGACTTCTGGTGTATTGTGAAACCGATTTAGTTTGCACAGGGAGGATATTTTTCGCCAAATAAATTATGCTCACCTTGCAAGCAGTGCGAATTGTTACCGCCCACTTTGTTGCAACAAGAGGGTGAATGTAACTATTCCCTTTAAGCAAAGCAAGAAAATTTTTAGATTAAAAAAACATTTTGCATAACGTCTGATGCCAGAATTGTGCCTGGCATGGTCAGTTATGTGGGAAAACAAACTTGAAGCAAGAAAATCGGATCACAAATAACATTTTCATTTCAAGTAATTTTTGTGCAACTTTTATATCATTTAGATATTTTGAATTTTGTCCTCAAAAGTTTTTACTGAAAGAGTACTTGCAATAACAACGATTTGTCTTGCTAACAATTCGTGCGCTCACTCAAATTAGTGTTTTATTGTCTGAATTAATTTCAGGATTCTACATGTAAAGCAGTTTTTAAAGCAGAAAATGTACTTGAGATACAATAATTGTAGCCTGAATAAAACTCTCTGGGAAGTTTACAAAAAGGCCAACAATTTATTTGGTGAAAAATATCCTCCACTGTGCAAACTAAATCGGTTTTACAATACACCAGAAGTCCAGGTGGCCAAATTTTCTTGGCCCTACAACTACAGTGCATCCCTTTATAATCGCAGCGATTATCCACTTGTAGGGAGAAAAAGGGTGCTAATTGGATTAAGAAAAAGCCTGCAATGAATTTTTTTTAGTTTTCTTTAAAAACGGTTTTGCATAACGTTTGATGCCAGAATTGTGCCAGGCATGGTCAGTTATGGCAGAAAACAAACTTGAAGCAAGAAAATCAGATGATAAATAACATGTATACATTTCCAGGAATTTTGCTGAAACTTTTCTATCATTTAAAAACTTTGAAAATTTATTACAAAATAACCAAAAGGAATTTACAAATTCTGCTACATGAGTTTAGTAGCTAAATATTGATAGTATTTTAATAAATTTTATATAATGTCTTCGACTTCATTACAAGGGTAAAAAAGTGGGAAAGCTGCTCCATGTATTAGAATACGAATGAGAGCGCCACTTGCAGGAGACGATGCTCCGTGCCGAAGCTCTTCCATATAGCCTTAAGGGGACATTCATGTTATGGGGACTGGCATTACATAATATTGTCTTTTGGTTATCACTCCAAAAAGTTCAACCGCATTTTAACTGTCAGATTTTTTTTGATAGCTGAGTAGTTTAATATCGAAAGCCTAATTCGCCACGGTATTTGACCACTGTTAACCTGGAGTAATAGTAAACACTAATACCCCGTACAGACATGGCATTTAGTTGCCAAGTAAGTGGTTAAAGGCCGTTAAGCTTCAGTATATGTGAACGCACACAATTACGTCATTTACAACTAAGGGGATAGTTGGCAAGTATCTTAGCCGAGTTCAGCAGTGCATTTTGGGATTGGAAAGAAATTGACAGTTCGATGCTCATCTCTAATCGATAGTTCTCTTCCTGCAGCTTGCTTCAAAATAATGATATAATAAACAATACAGGTCATTAATAATTGTAATACCTTAAACAAAAGCTTCACTATTTCCACATGCAAAATTATGTTGCGTAACCAAAACATCGTAATAAATTCGTGGAAATCTGATGAGTCCGCCATTTTATTGTCAGTAAAAATCACACAAACATGACGTCATAATTGTGAACAGGATACTATGTGTGAACGCGACAACAATTAGCTCCTCGATTATCTTAAAAGGTATTAAGTTAGCGTCTACTAAGTTAATAGACACTAGCGCATGTTTGTACGGGGTATAAAGGTATATCTTAGTTTTGCTGCTGCTCTCGAATACTGACTTCACCGCCCAATAAGTGATGCCGTATAATAAACGCCCCCATTACATTTATGCCCAATGGTATATAACTCGTAATTTAAATGGAAGTTTGTGCGAAATACTACATTTTTTTACTGCACCCAATAAATGTCCCACTTTACAAACGCGCAACTTTCCCCCATAAAATTTACTTTAAACAATGAACACCCTGGGCAAGTTTAAACCGTTCTAACAGCGGTGCTGAACTGGGTTCCACGACACAGCGCCGATAGCAAAGGCGCCGCCCGACAAACGCGCGGAATTCAAAAGTGCCGCTGTAAAAAATACGCCGCTGGCAAACGCGCCGCAGACATTAGTTTTTGCTGCTGTTCGCTCGTACGAATAAAATTGCAACAAATTTTGATAAACCGATTGCTG
Organism: Glomeris maerens; assembly: GCA_023279145.1. NCBI lineage: Eukaryota > Metazoa > Arthropoda > Diplopoda > Glomerida > Glomeridae > Glomeris > Glomeris maerens. The sequence continues at coordinate 18,517 of WWPM01015878.1, read as the reverse complement.
CGAGCACATAAATTATCGAATATATTATACTTCAATCGAAAATTCAGATTTCATTAATTTGTGCAATTTGCAAATTTCATACATAGGACGCATGTACTATATTCAATAATTTGAAGAGTGTAAACTCCATAAAGTGAAAAGTCAGTGTGGAATTATATTTACTTATATAATGCATATGAAATTAGTATAATTTAAATAATAATAATTTGAAATTGCATTTGAATTTCAAATGAAATTTTAAATTATTATAAATATACAGTAGGACCTCGATATAGCGTCCCCCGCATACTACGTTTTTCCGCTTATAACATACAAATCCAATTTAACCGATTTTCAGCATGCCTTTTTAGTTTTAGAAAATCCCGCAGATAACGAACCCGCTTATAATGAAATCCCGTTTATAAAGCAGATATTTCGCTGCAACCCATCCTGGTATAAAGTTTTTGAAGCATAAATTTGTAGCAGAAGGGGTATACTTTCACTAACAGCATTGGCGGGGCAGGGCAGTCTCCACTACCCAGATAGGGGTGACTGCAGCAAAATCGCGACTAGACATACACTGGATCACTGTCTGTAAGCAGTGGCATAGCGAATAGAAGGAAGAAGTGATGGAACTCCCCTTCCTAATACATGGCGTCCTATGGGAGCGGACAATCGCTCCGACCGTGGTGGCGCTGCCGCTATGGCGCTGCATTGAAAGCAATTGGGGTTCAGTGATTTCAGCCCCCTATCGATCGCAGCGCCGCGCAGTTAGAATGAAGCGTGGAAAGAACGAACCATTAGTGCGAGCGAGTAACAAAAAAGGGAGTTCCACCACTTCTTCCTTCTATACGCTATGGCAGTGGGTTGCGCAGCAGCCCCGCCCTCTCCTGATTTCTCCAATCACATGGGTCGCGACCGTCTCATGCCGACTCGCAAAGTTCAAAGTTATACTGCATAACGAGTCCTAATTAAGATGTACTATGTAAATTGTATACGTACTATCTACATTAGTATGTTCTAAAATTTAAAAATAAAAAGTTCTCATAATAAAAAGCTTGTGCGTGACGTTTCCACTTCATTTCTTGCAAAAAAACAAAAAAGTCCGCATTTAACAAATCCCGCTTTTAAGTTGAAAAATATTGCATTTGACCGCAACACTATATCGAGGTCCTGCTGTACTAATGTTATATATTAAATATACATGAGTTACATATAATTTAAATTATACTCATTTCATATGCACTATAGTAAACATAATTCCGCATTCACTTTCGAAAGATACATTTCTTAATACAGTTCAACTTTTAAAAAATCTTGCAAATTGCACAAATTAATGAAATCGTTACAGTTGTAATTAAATTACTTTAAAATTGTTATAATTTTTAAATGAAATCTGAATTTTCGATTGAAGTATAATATATTCGATAATTTATGTGCTCGCAGCAATCGGTTTATCAAAATTTGTTGAAATTTTATTCGTACGAACGAACAGCAGCAAAAACTAATGTTGGCGGCGCGTTTGCCGGCGGCGAATTTTTATAGCGGCACTTTTGAATTCGGCGCGTTTGTCGGGCGGCGCGTTTTAATTTTGTAATTATTAGCAGTAGTGTTGTTACTACAGTCCCCCCTGAAAATAATCGGTAGAAAATCTGCAAATATTTGTACGAAATCTGAAATTCTGAAAAATACCTGAAAACTATAATGTATTTGCTGCAGAAAATCTGCAGCATGTTTTTTCTGGAGTATTATTACAAAACAAGTAAATTTGTTCTTAATTTGTACTGTTTCAGCTTGTTTACCTTCAACACATGCCCTAATGTGCTATGTGTACATTAAAGCAATGTTACAATTTTATGAAAATTGTGATGAATTTCTGTTACTATGATACAAAAAATATGTATATTTGGACAACAGAAATATTTTTTTAAATTTCAAATCCATTTTCGCAGGAAATTGATGTTGCGAAAATGCACCGCTGGGCATAAAAGGGTTTTAGTTATAATTAAATTACATTAAAATCGTTATAGTTTTCAATCGTTTCAATATTTAAAATAAATGCAATTTATTTTGATTTGAGGCTCAGGAAAAATTCCCTTCATTTTATATTTTATCTGCAGAAATCAATATTTATCTGTAGAAACTGTAGCAGCATATTTTCAGATGCAACTGCGGCTGCAGATTTTCTGCAGAAAATACATTATAGTTTTCATGTATTTTTCAGAATTCCAGATTTTGTACAAATATTTGCAGATTTTCTACCGATTATTTTCAGGGGGGACTGTAGTAACAACACTACTGCTAATAATTACAAAACTAAAGCGGCGGCGCTTTTGCCTGCGGCATGTTTTCACAGCGGCGCTTATGTCGGGCGGCGCGTTTTACCGCGGCGCTTTGTCGCGCGGCGCTTTTGCATTCGGCGCTGTGTCGTTGAACCATTCAGATGCCAATATTCTATTGTTGGTTTCCTAATTGCAAACGTGCCTTTGGCAACATTGGCTCCATGAAACAAACGTTTGTAGGTTTCAACATCTCATCAACATTTTCCGATAATTACTTTTCAACAGATGACAATGAATTTTGATATAATTGCAAGCTATTATAATATCCACAAGACGGACAACACTCACGCAACATCACGTCCTGTGATTTCCTGTGATGCAACTTATTCTGTACAAATTATGCTAGAAAGCAGTTCACCAACTTACTATTAAATTGCATATAATTCCTCTTGCCACAAAAAACTTGTGAGACGTGGGAACATTGCCGTAACCTTATGTGAAATGCAGTAAAAGGCGGACATGCCCTTAATATTGTAACTCCTCCCACACAAGTAAAGTATTGCTCGCAGTATTTAGGATGTGCATAATTACTGAATCCTCCAGGACAACGTGATTCTGCATTTGCAGTCGCCAAACATGCTAATAAAGCAACTGTTAAATGTTAAAACAAATACGCATTTTAAAGCCCACACTTGAAGTTGCCTTTATAATTGCGAAAAGAACAAACTTACCTGCAAACATTTGCTCCAGCAAATCTGATACAATTGCCATATTATTTCAGTTTTGAACTAATCAGTGTACTGAATCGTTTGGACCTTGAGTTCGGACTGAAATAGAAATACCTACGTTTACGCTAGGGTAGGAAAAGCCCAATACTCGAGACCTTAAGGTCAAGGTTATCAACAAGTATTAGGAATGAGGAAGTGTCATATTCCTGGGTCATGCTATTATTGCCCTATAGGGGACATTCGTAAATTTTGTATCGCATACTTCATATGCTAATCAAAGAAAACCAAAGACTTAAAATTGTCATCAGAAATTATAATAAATGTTACGTAAGAAATATTATAAAATACATAATAGGATTTTCTGCAAAAAAATAATTTTTTCTATGCATGATATGCGCTACAGTGCTACCAAAATAAGAAGAGACTAGTGCCTGCCCGGCCCCGCCTACAATGAAAGTGGACAATTGGCGTACACCACGCTTGCATCGGATATATTGGCCCAAGGTTAGTAAATAGGAAAGGTTGGTCCAAATGGCGATTTCGGCGCTCTCGGCCAGTGATTGGACCACGTCACTGAAATGATAAGAAGCCACGCCTCCCATAGGATACACATTATTTCCATGTATAAGTTGCGCATTTCAAGACAATACCGGGAATGAGAGCGCACAGATTTGCATTTGTTCATAGAACAGTCATAGCACAGTAAAAGCTCGCTAATCCGGACCCTGCTGATCCGGACGCCTGCTAATCCGGACTAGCAAAATAATTAAAAAACATAAATAAAACAATTAAAAACACATAGATGATTATTTTGCGCCTATATTGTGCAACAGTTTCTCTTGTTAACTGTTATAAATACAGTACGTACACGTAAAATAAATGTCTATTATACAGCTTATTGGTTGCCTTTAGCATATACAAAACATCAATAATTTTTTCCCTAGTTAAAAATATGTACTTCGGCTAATCCGGAAGACCTCCGGTCCCACCAAGTCCGGATTAGCGAGCTTTTACTGTATGTATTAAATATATAAAATCCCGTTGAATGTTACAGTAATAAGCGCTTATTATATAACTTTGAACAAGGGCGCGACATTGCGAATTGAACATACCGTAAATCCGCGATAATAAGCCCAGACTTATTTTTTTAATTTTTCCTTTTTGGCCAGGCTAATTTACGAGACTGGCTAAATTTCGAGACCGGCTTATTTTGTTTTTATCAATATCAATATCGCAATGTCTTAAGTCAATGAAATGCGTATGAAATGATTTTTTTGGGATTTTAATGATAGGAAATGAAATCTGTGAACTGAATTTGTAATTTTTTTTAGGTTTCGAGAATTTTGATTATTTAACCCAGCTTATTTTCGAGACCGGCGTATTCTCGAGACAGGCTTATTATCGAGGATTTACAGTATGTATCGTCGTTCCCAGGATATATCACAGCGAAATATTGCAAATGAATATGAATAAATTGAATAGAGTTTGTTTAAGTTGTATCACTTCTAATCTTTGACTGAATCTATTTTTCCCCTTTTTCTTATCTGATATCACAGCACGCTGTGAAACCAGATGACTATTTAAATATCGCAATCTTAAAAATGTTCTCGTTTTGCAGTAAATAGTTTATCCTTTCATGGATATTGGGAAATTTTTCTTTTAGCAAGGAAATGAGTGAACTTATAACGTTTTCCTCTTTGAATATATTATTTTCGTGAATGCTATAAAATATAACCTCAAAGTTACCAATAGTTTCTGGTAGACCTGAATTCTGACATTTTTATCTTCCACCTCAACACTTAAAATTGATTACAATTTGCCAAAAATTATATAAAGAAATATATTTACTCGCCACAGTATCTGCATTGTACGCTTCACTATTAAGATGCAAGCTTTGGTTTGCAGACATATCTAATGATATACAAGAAGTAATTTTTATTATTGTGTAATGCTACTAAATTCCATTCTACAATCTATTAAAGAAAAGTCAACGTATTAATTTGTTTTGATAAGTTTATCATCGTAGAAATACCTTGTTATGGATGCTTGCTGGCAATGCTTTGCCTTGATGCTTTGCCGAGCATTCATTTTAGTGACGTCATAGCGATGTTAGCGCCCTCACGTGGCCGATGCGCTGCAACTGCGTTTGGACCCCCCCCCCTGATATTGGCTAGTCTGCATCGTGGGCGGGGCGGAGAACTAGTCTCTTCTTATTTTGGTTGCACTATAATTATACAAGTGTATGAAGTTCTCAGTTCTTATATTGTTTTGAATTGCATCACCTCCATGTTTCAGATTAAAGCATGATCCATTTTTGGAAAAGAACCAAAGTTTTGGTTGAACTTGCTTATCCGAGCTAGCCCACTTCCGGTCCACCCATCGAAAAACAAAATACGCCAATCTACTCAGAATCAAAAGTTACGTAACCATGCAAAATCTCAAACCGATCGGACGTTACATAACATTACGTAACTCGTCGCCGTCTCGGTAGATGGCGCTGTTTTTCGAAAACGCATTTCCACGAATAACTCGCAATCTAATTGTCCGATTCGAACGCGGTCAGCGCATTAAACTTTATTCCGCACTTTAGCGGAGAAAATCAGTAAATCTGCAGAGTTGCTTGGCAATGTGCACATTAAAGGCTTCGAGCTTTAGCAGTAACATATGGAGAAATATCAAAAACCACTCTTAGAAATATCTCTTACTGAATTGGTTGTCAATTACAGAAATGTTGAATAATCTGCATAACCTGTGAAAGTGAACATTTTTCTCTGCAAATTGTCATAGTGAATATGCGATGTTTGGTATTATTTTTGATGAGAATTCAGTGATGTGCTATTGGTGTGCTAATTATTCATCATACAGTGCTGAAATTGCGATACAATCAGTACAACTGCAGAAAATTTATATTCCTGACACTGCAGCATATTCAGAACATGGACAGAAACAAAATTTCTACTTGCACGTATAAGCGTGATTTCCGCTCAACTGTACAATTTGAGCTCTGGAACTTCACATATTTTTTTAACATCAATTAAATTTGTATATGTTCATGTGCAGAAATACCTAAATTACACATTTTATATAGACGTGTTATGTAAAAGAAGTACGAAAAGTGCTCAATTTTGTCATTACCGTCCCTTTCCTAAAGTTTTGTGCAATTTGTGGAATATCGGCAGATTTTTGGAATCAACTGTTCTATTTCCGCAAATGCATGTAATATTACCAAAAAGCGGTCATTTTTGGGGCTAGTTATAAATAATCTGTAATAAAGGGAAAAAACACATAATTTAAAATAATTACTTTTTGGCTTTGCTTTTTCCCAGTTTTGCATAAATTATGGTAAGAGGACTTGAAATATTTATGTGAATTAATTTTAATTAACAGTTGTTTTTTAATCGAGCGTACAGATTAATTTGTATTTTAAGTTTCAGTTGAAACCGAGGAAGAATCAGTGAGGACAGTAATGACAGAATATGGACGGTAATAGAGAGATATAGCAGCACGGAACGTGCACGCGACGGGAAGAGAATGACGTCATTTTAAGACGTATCAATCGCACATGGATTGTACTATAGTAGAATGGTGTGGACAGAACTTGATGCTTTCACTAAAAGATTTCCAGATTTGCACAGCATCATGGGAAGCCACCCAAAAGCCACTCCCCGACCAGCGCATCGTGTGTGCAAATCTGATATTCGCCTAAACGTAAATAAAATGCATTAGCAGACTTTTCTAGTTTTAAATAAATGTTGATAATCATTATATTTATTTCAAAACCCATAACATGCATTCTATTATATAATTAGCTTTGTTAAAGCGATTAAAATCAACCACGTAGGTGTCAACGTGTAATCGCCTGCATACACGTTAAAACCGCCATGTTTTCACGTGAAGCGGCGAACGAGTGACATCACGAATACGTCACACACGGGCTACGTGTGTGTCTCACGTTCCACACTGATTTACGCTTATTTCAGCCCCATCTGCTATGATTAGAAAAAAATGTTTCTAATGAAAGTTACTTATTTTCAAACGTACTTTCAGAATCTAAAAAAAACTGGGGGTTCCCATTTAAAATTTCAAAGTTACCCCTTCCCCCACCAACAACGGGGGCTGGGGAGGGAACTTCAGGTATACTGCGTTCACTCTACCTATACCTGTAAATTTGTAGGGGGTGAAAACGTCAGGGGAGGAAAGCAGTTTTAATCCTCTGGTGTTAATTTTCCTCTAGGGGATCCAATTGTTCACAAAACCAGTATTTCTTCTCAGAATCAGAAGAAGAGACCGTCCATTTCAAACCAAAAGGGGCACACAGGATACATACATATACAGTAAATGAGATGCATTTGAATAAGTTAAGTTTATAAAGTAACATCTTTTTTATAATCTTCATGAATGCATTTTCATTAGATATTAAGAGAGAATGAAGTGTGTCACATTTCCATTATAATCTTTTATAAATAGGGAAAATGGTTGTTTTATATAAAAAAAAGAGTACTTTAAGATGACATGTTAATGCAATTTAGGCCCAAAAACTAATGTCTTGAATCCATGTTTATTATAAAATGATATTGACTTATAACATTGATTGGCTGATAAACATGTACATTGAAATGCAGTGAGACCCTGTTTATGCATTTCTCAATGGACCAGAAAAAGTGATGTACAAGTGGGGCATATGTGAGGCAAACATGATTTTGTAAAACTGGTCATACTCTGTGATCATTGCAGGTCCTATTTAAAAAATAATGTGCTGTGCATTGCTGTTGACCTTTGGGAAGGGTCAATGGACATATGAAAAGGGCAACATCTTTTGTGCTGTCCAGCAAGTTATCTTCATCTTGCACACACAATTCCTAGAATTTCGATTCATTTTAGAGCAAGTTTAAATAATTTAGTGATGAAATTTGTCAGATGCGCTATTTTCAAGAGATAAGACAAGTCACGATTAGTGCACTCTGCATGAACATGTTTAGGCCTTGGGAAGGAACACATTTTGAAGATTTGGTGAATTTAAAACCTTTGCCAAACTTGGATAATGAAGAATTGGAGGAGTCAGCAGACATTGAATGGGATGCTCAGGCAGAAGTTGATGACAATATTCCAGGAACAAATGTGCAAAATGCTCCAAGTGGATCAAGAAGAAAGAGATTTTCTTTTTCCCTAAATAAACAAGCTCAGCAACTATTGCTCTCTGTCAATAATTTTTTTAAAAAAGAGCAAAGACAACTGAAACCTATTAGCATTGAAGCAGTTTTGACACGCACATCTATGGCTACAAACATCTGTGTGTCAACAGTGAAAAAATATTTGAAAAGTGGACTTGTTGAGACACCAGGAAAAAAACGGCAGATGATAAACCGAAAGCATTTTGGAAGAATGGATGAATTTTCTCTAAGTTTGCTGAGAAGAACTGTTTATGAATATTACTCGAAAGGCATTGCGCCTACGCTGGATCTTCTGTTAAAAGCGATGCAAAACAAGACACATGACACGGACTATCAATTTCCTTATGGGAAAACAACGCTGGCGAAAATGTTGCATACACTTGGGTTTAGGTGGAGAAAAGTTAAAAGCAGCATAGTTCTCATGGAAAGCCCAAGAATAGAAATGTGGCGATTTAGGTATATCATGTTATATTATTTCAAATATAGTACATTTGTTTTAAATACATTTTAAATTCCAGATACTTACAACAAATAGAAACGTACCGCAGAGAAGGGAGGAAAATAGTATTTTTAGATGAGACATGGTTTAATGTCGGCGACAAGGGCTGCAGTGGATGGACAGATTCATCAAAATCTGCAATAATAAAATCCCGTAAAAACGGAAAAGGGGAACGTTTAATAATTGTAAATGCTGGCTGTAAAGACGGTTGGATAAATGGTGCGCAATTAGTTCTGCGTACAAAAACCACAGGCAATTTTGATTATCATGACGACATGGACAGTTTCAACTTCGAAAAGTGGTTTGGAGAACAACTGCTACCAATGCTTCCCCCAGAAACAGTGATTGTCATGGATAACGCAAGTTACCATTCTCGGAAAAAAAACAAAGTCCCAAAGAAACACTGGAACAAAACTGATATTGAGGACTGGTTGGACCATCATGCAATTCCTCACCCGCCTAAAGAGACTGTCCTCAAGCAAATGCTCTTGGATATTGCAGCTGCTAGTGGACTGCAGGAATCACATGCTGTTGAAGAATTAGCAAGAAATCATGGATGCATTATTCTACGTTTACCACCTTACCATTGCCAATTTAATCCAATTGAAATGGCATGGAGTAAGGTAAAGAACATTTTGCGCTGACACAATGATCCAATGGGTTCAGTTGATGACGTCATGTTGTTGTGTATGGAAGCATTTCATCAAGTTACTGCGGAGGATTGGCACGGTTTTGTTTTACATGCACAGCATGAAGAACGTTTGGCACAGAGTGGCCAAATTCGCTGTGAGAATGAATTCCAGTATCTCATTGCGGATGTTCAAGATTCTTCTGACAGCAACATTTCTAGTGAAGATGAGTTTTACACTGAACATTGATGTATACATCACACGTGCCTCACTTGTACATCACTTTTCCTGGTCCATTGTGAAATGCATACAAAAATAGGGTCTCACTGTATTTCAATGTACATGTTTATCAGCCATTCAATGTCATAAGTCAATATCATTTAGTTATAATAAACGTGTATGGAAGACATTAGTTTTTGGTCAGTTGCATTTTTAACATGTCATCTTAAGTACTCTTTTTTATATAAAACAACCATTTTCCCCATTTATAAAAGATTATAATGAAAATGTGACACACTTCATTCTCTCTTAATATCCAATGAAAATGCATTCATGAAGATAATAAAAAAGATGTTATTTTATAAACTTAACTTATTGAAGTGCATCTCATTTACTGTTTATGTATGTATCCTGTGTGCCCCTTTTGGTTTGAAATGGACGGTCTCTTCTTCTGATTCTGAGAAGAAATACTGGTTTTGTGAACAATGGGATTCTCTAGAGGCAAATTAACACCTGAGGATTAAAACTGCTTTTCTCCCCTCTTCTATCCACCCCCCTTATAATTTTAGGTATAGGTAGAGTGAACGCAGTATAGACACTGATGTGCCTCTTCATATGATCACTTTTCCTTCCCGGACATTTTTGGATACGACGCTTATTTTCCAAGATCTCAAGATAAATGAAACGCGCGATATAAGATGATTTAGTACGTTTTCAATAAAATGATTACAAAACATGTGCAAGTGTCATTTCATTTCAAAATAATAGGCACTTTTGCATTCTATTGAATATGCAATCATGCATAACAGTAATGAATAAGCAATAGAAAATAAGTAATGAATATGCAGTTGATGATTACAGTACTGAATAAGCAGTAGAAAATAATAGCAATGAATTTGAGGTCATGAGAAACAGTGCAGAATATTCAGTGACATTTTCACAGAATATTCATCAGTGTGCGTGTACAAAAATATTCAGCAAATTAATTGTTGTGCTGAATCATTGAGCACCGTGATTAGCAGGTATTCAATGGGTTGTGTTACATCATGTTCAGCTGGTTGTTGTTGTAGGCTATATTCAGTAAATATTTAAGAAAATTTCTAAAGGTGTTGTATTTAAAAAAAAACTAAAAATTTCAAATACAAACCTCGTTTTATGTAATTCATTTATTATAAAAAGGAATTTCGTATTCTGAAATTTCATAACTGGAATCGCATTTTCCAGTATGAAATAAAGGAACCAGAAATACCGTAAAACCGCATGCTTTATCTGAGGTGATGTGAGGAGGAGGTACCATGCACATGCAGATAAGCGAAAACTTGGATAACATGGAAAAAACGAAATATCATATTTTATGTACGAGGGTAAAGTAAGGCCAAGTATTTGTTTTTAGAAATACAAAGAAACTTTAATTTTCCAAAATATTTCCATCATTTTAAAGTCAGAACATCCATTATTATTCTGCATAACTGCAATGGTAAATGCGTTTTTGTAGTCGCTGTGACAGTATTGTGTATAACCATCATGGATGCAGACATGGCACCAGACCACCGTTGAATTAAATACAGTAAAACCTCGGGATCGGGTCACCCTCTTAATAGGGTCACCTGGATGATCGGGTCGCCAAGGGCAGGCACAGAATTTGTCTTCCGTAGGCTGTGTGTATTAGCCTGCTGGTTAATCGGGTCACCCCGGATATCGGGTCAAGGGCCGTCAGTTTGATCCCCTTGAGCATATGCAGATCGGATAATCGAATCACCTGGGGTTTGCTTTTAAGGCATAACTGCCGCTATTTCCATGTTTGGATGAGTCACCACTTTAATTGCTGTAAAACGCTCCTGCTTTGGGCATTTCTCTAGTCAAGCGTTGGGTCATAGCTTCGTTGTTTGCAGGCTACTGTACTTGATCAAGGAGAGCATCAAGCAAACATTTTGGTATTCTCAGCAGTGAAACAGTATGGCGACCAAAAAACGTGTTGTATTGGGACTTGCAGATCGAGTTAAGGTTATTGAAAGAAACAAATGTGTGTTAATAAAAAATTCCATACCGTAATTGTAAAATTTAACACAGGAAATTTTTCAAAAATTTGTGATATTTCGGTTAATAGAGTCACCTCATAGATGGGGTCGCATTGAGGCAGGTCCCTTGGGTGACCCCATTAACGAGGTTTTACTGTACTAAAAATTTCAAAATTTGCAAAAATCCAACTATTTAAGTAAGGGCCATGAAGCGAACAAATGTATCCATTTTTATAATATGTCTAATTTCCTGTCCTGCAATTATAGGCAGGCAATCGCTCTGAAATGCTGGAAAATAGCCAACCTACAGATACAGCCAATATTGCCAACATATAACTGTATATATAGCCAATATACAGATATTACCAGATGATTTGCTATCACACTCTTTTCAGAAATGTCTACTGCAGTGGAAACGGTTCGAAACTGTTTAATATGGACAATAATGTTGTCGTTTATACGAATAGGGTTGTGTGACTCTGAATTTTCTGCACAATTATTAGAAACCAGTGTACAAAAATATATGCTGGACAATATTCCCTTGAGTTGCCGCAATGAGAGTGAGAAGCTCTTTCGCGGTTTATCGGAGTATGAAAACTGGGCACTTAAAAGTAAGTACAGAAATCAGCTAATACATAGCCTGCATATGTAAAATCATATTATATGTCTCGGTCTTACAGCAACAGTTTTATACACTAGATTTCAATGAGCTTGCATATGTCGACAATTTTTTTCCATTACCACAAAGTTTCTATAGACCGATATAGCATATAATATTTATTTACTATTACTGAAAAAATCCAGATCACCCTTGAGAACTGTTATGCGCTCGAACCTCTGTAATCCGGACGCTTATCGGACCAGATATTTTGTCCGGGTTACAGATGGGATCCGGATTACTGAATGCCCCTCTACAGGGTGTTGCAGAATTACAGGGACAAACTGACAGGGTATATTCCCTGCATGAAAACAAGACATTAATTTCCTATAAACCCATTTCCCCAAACGTTTAGGAACGCACAATGAATGATCAATGGAAAGATATGGGGAGCATGAATTATGGATGTCACATTTTATGTAGGTCCTACTTAAAAACCTAAGCGTTTGGGAACTTGCGTTTATAGGAACTTTATGTATTGTTTTCATGCAGGGAATACATATACCCTGTCGGGTTGTCCCTGTAATTCTGCTACACCCTGTATAATCCGGACGGTTACGGATCGTCCGGATTACAGAGGGAGTTTTGATTTCGCTAAAAAGAAACGTCCGAAATGACAAAAGCTTAAGAATTTTATTCGGTTGAGGGTATAAGCAAGCAAATTTGGTAATTAAAGACTGCCAGACCGCATCTTTCTTTTGGAAAAGAGATCTCTGTAAGTCAATCCTCAATACTTCTAAACTTTACTTGTTAAATTAGGTTGATTCTTAATTACAAATGCAGACAAATTTTCCGCGAAGGGCGGGGAAGCAGGGCAGTACTGTGATCGAGTCCCAAAAGGGTTTTCCAAAAACGTAGCTGGGACTTTAGCCGTAATGCGGAGGTACTACTATATTTATGGTACTGGAATGCAAACTTCGTTCGATATGTGGGTTATGCATGGAGTGACCGAATTGCAGAGGTCATCCTGTGTTAATTCAATAGGCCTTGTCCCGGCCAAGAGAAATTGTCCAGAATAAGGAGGGGATCCGGGGTTACAGATGGAACGGGATACAGATATTAAAGTGTGACGAGATTTCACTGTATAGGTTACTAATGTTACAATTGCTAATGAGGATATGTATAATTTAATTTACACAAATCTGTTAATTTCATATTGTTATCATATGAATGTGCAGTGTTGGACGCATCAGCTAAAATTCCCAGTGGCATTCTCGAAGGAAATATTGGGATTTGGTTTGGAAGTTATGAAGAATGCCTTTCAATAAATGAACAAATTCAAGACAACGAAACAAAATCATGGATGCAAGGCAAATATTGCCATATAAACATTCCCTTGAACTTACTCCGGAATATGAATGTAAGTGCTGCAAATGCTGCCAATCTCGCATTCAACTCGCAATATGCTGCAGATGACTGGAGCATTAAGGTATGTTTATGAAGGCAGCCATACATTGCCTCCTTGAACTCCTTCGCTTTCATGCAATATGCAGGGTGAGGCAAAAAGTCTGGCCCTCATGGAATATCTCGAAAACAGTGGCAGTTGTCGTTTTGAATGTTTTGCCATTGTATAGTTAGTAGCAGAGGGGCCATCCAAAAATCATATCGCACGTGACCTATGATGTCGTCTTCACTGTCATTAAGGAATTATCTTTTACACCGCTTGAGTTAGCAACCTAGTCCCAATTAGGAAGTTGTAGAGCATGGTCGAATTGGTCTGGTGGATCGAAGTTTATGTTCCATTGGGTCACTGGCGAATTTACAGCAAATTTCTACTGAAGTATAGGAAAGTCCAGTTGCACTCTTCTTGCAGCTTCCCTGCGTGACACCCAGCTATAATTTGTGTGCATTGTGAGGATGAAATCTGCATAGTCTTGCCAGTTGAAACTAGTTCCATGCCACTTATGAATCTCACAACGTCCAAGACATGCTATGATAGTCCAATTTTCACCTCGACTTGCGTCATCGGAATCATTTGCATATTCTCATAAGTACATTTCCCACAAGGCAGAAGGATCACTTACACCCTTAGGCGTCAGCTGCTTCGCCTGATATACAAGCAGGCCAATATATCGAAATAATCTAGCTGGGTGTCACGCAGGGAAGCTGCAATCAGAGTGCAACGGGGCTTTCCTACTTCAGTAAAAATTTACTTTAAATTCGCCCATGGCCCATTAGGACATAAACTTTGCTCCACCAGACCAATTCGACGGTGTTCTACAACTTCCTAATTGGGACTAGGGTGCCAACTCAAGCGGTGTAAAATACAGCTCCTTGATGACCTTGAAGACGCCGTCATAGGTCGCGTGCGATGTGATTTTCGGATGGCCCCTCCACTAATTACTATACCATGGCAAAACATTCAAAACGACAACTGTCATCGTTTTCGAGAAATTCCATGAGGCCCAGATTTTTTGCCTCACACTGTATATGGCGTTTCCCTAATCATTGTATAGTAATCCCCATGGCTTTATCTTTTCATTTATCCAGGGATTTCTGAAGAACCCTGTTTAATCAATGTGATATTTTTTTATTGCAAAACAGATTGGGATCTGCATACCACGTGGCTGTAAAAATGAGGATATACAAACGATTTTAGGCAATACACAACTTGCAGAATATAACTGAATGTAGGATGTATTTTAACTGTACGCTTTATGCAACGTAGGGAATATTCCTTTGCTAAATGTGACAAAACCGACCTTGGATGGATGCTTTGATGATGAAAAGAAGCCTTTTGATGCAGCTACAATCATTGTTATGTAAGTTTAGTCAAATAATTGAACGAAGTAAATATCAATTAGCCAAACATAAATATACAAGGACTGTGTGTGACCTTTAAAGAACAATTTGGGCAACAATGGGCGCTCTGTTAGCAATTGGAACATTGATGGATTTGGCTATGCAGTTCCGTATGTGGTGGATTCGAATATCTGAGTCAAACAAGTTTCTTGATCAGCCTGACAATAGAGCCATCAACATTTCAGGAAGTAATGAAAGTAAGTCATCAACCATTACTACAGTGCCGGACATTCGTTTAAGAACGATCACTTTTGTTGCAATTTCAGCAATTAAAAATTTATTTAACAGTTAAATATATTTTTATATTGATAAAAGAGTACTAAGAAATGTTTCTGACCAAAAATAATAGGTATAATATGGGAAGCCCCCGAAAAAATCATGAAAACTGAATAATGACACTTTAAAACCCGGACATTCGTTTAAGAACGTTGGTTTAAAATAAAATAAAATTGATTAAAACGAAGCGCGATCACCCTTATTGATGATATTTTGATATGTAGATACGGCTTTCAATATTGTCATTAAAATTGTGTCTTTTTTCTGTGATCAATGTTTATCAAGTAGCATAAATAACATTGTTGAAATCATTGGATCCTCTGAACTGCCTCCCATTTAAATAAAATTTGTGAGCTAAGACACTCCACAGGTTTTTAATTGATTTGAGGTCAGGACATGTTGATGGCCAATCCAAAACATGCACTTTCTGGCCAACTTACCAACTTTTTGTCATAGCAGAAAGATGTATGGAGGAATAATCCTGCTAAAAAGTCCAGTTCTCAGTTCTAATTGTTGGTCTAAATGGAATTGACTTGTCTCTAAGTAGCTGGTACTGGAGAGAGTTGAGACAGCCACTAATAATCACGATTTCAGTCTGTCCATTGCAAATAAATACTGCAGCAACCATTACCGAACTTCATTGGAGCGATTTATGTAATGTTCCACATGTTCTCTCAGAGCATTTCCAATGTAAAGATTTGGTAATGGTTTGCGCAGGATTTAGTTTCAATGAATAAACTGAAATTGTTTTTATTAGTGACCATCTTAACTCTCCCAAGTACCACACAAGTTAATTCCAATTGGACTAATAATTTGGCCTGAGAACTGGACTTTTTAGCAAGACAATTCCTCCATACATCTTTCTGCTATGACAAAAAGTTGGTAAGTTCGCCAGAAAGTGCATATTTTGGATTGGCCATCAACATGTCCTGACCTCAAATCAATTAAAAACCTGTGGAGTGTCTTAGTTCACACATTTTATTTAAATGGGAGGCAGTTCAGAGGATCCAATGATTTCAACAATGTTATTTATGCTACTTGATATACATTGATCACAGAAGAAAGACACAATTTTAATGACAATATTGAAAGCCGTATCTATCAAAATATCATCAATAAGGGTGATCGCACTTCGTTTTAATCAATTTTATTGCATTTTAAACCAACGTTCTTAAATGAATTTTCGGGTTTTAAAGTGTCATTATTTAGTTTTCATGATTTTTTTCGGGGGATTCCCGTATTATGCCTATTATTTTTGGTAAGAAACATTTCTTAGTACTCTTTTATCAATATAAAAATAGATTTAACTGTTAATTAAATTTTTAATTGCTGAAATTGCAACAAAAGTGATCGTTCGTAAACGATTGTCCGGCACTGTATGTAGTACTCGATTTCTTATTTTTGAGTGCTGAAATGTATGTGAAATTGTGTGCGCTGTATTGTACTGTGCGTCACGTTTTCAAAGACATGCCAAATTTAGTTTCGAAAGGCGTAATTATTTCGATTACACAATGGAAATTTGGACATACATAAACTATAATGTTGCATTTCACCATTTCATGTCCTAAATATACAGTGCTGTGAAAATTATTAGAAAATAATACATTTTGCAACTTTTTAACTTTGAGCACGAATAAAAAAAATAAGGAAAATAAGGGAATAACTTGGAGGCTGGAAATTTTTATGGCCACTTTAAGAATATGCTGGCAATATGTTAGCGGGAGAAAATATTTTTACAACAATTAAAACAAAAGTTAACTGCCCTCTTTCAATATGCACCCTGCAAGCATCATATGGTGTTCGATTGCAATTGCAGTTCTTTAGCGTCAATGTTCAGTTTTAATGTTTGGTTGGGGCACCTTTTGTCATAACTAGAGTGCGGATTTTACGTGCATTTTGTGCGCAACTTTACTTGCTAAAATTAGCCCAAAAAACATACAAAAACGTACACAAAAATGATGTCCAAATAATTCCAAATGCAATTAAAACGCTTTTCTGTAAGATTCCTAATCATAATAAGTTAAGAAAAAAAATAAGTGCTTGCACGTAAAATCCGCACTCTAGTCATAACAAACGTCTTACATCTCCTGGGCATATATTCAATATAGGTTGCGTACATATTCAGTTGAAATTTCATAATACCAACAATGTATAATTGTGTCAATGAAAATGAGAGTTCAATCAATATTATTGTCGCGTATTCCTTTGTCCCCCTTTTCCTACCTTGACCTGAAGTGACCTAGTCACCCCTAGGACACCGTCCTCTCCAGCCCTTTCCTCTCCGGCCCTATATATAGGGCCACTCAGTCAAAATACAGTTATTATTGTTACCTCCAGCGAGTTGTCGTCGTTCCCTTTCTTTCCCGCGTAGCGACCCCCACCAGGGGTCGCAATATTCCACATGGTGCCGAAACCTGACCTTGGCCGGGGCCGGGCTCTCCTCGCCGGTCCCTCCGCGGCCGATCGCCGCTTCAGCCGGTGATCGCCGCTTACGCTCGCGTCGATGACGCCTCCACCCGACGTCTGCCGCCTCCGGCCGACGCTCGCCGCTCATCCGCTCCTTCGGCGGACGCTCGCCACTCCTCCGCTCGGCGACGGTCGCCGCTTCTGGCGACCGCCGTTTCTCCTATGGATCGCCGCGTCTCCTTCGGCGACGGTCGCCGCTTCTGGCGACCGCCGCTTTTCGCCGATCCTCCGGCCGTCGCTCGCCGCCGCGCCCGATGACGGTCGACGCGTCTCCGGGCCCGACGATCGCCGCTTCTGGCGGTCGCCACATAAGGACCCGACGGTCACCGCCTCGGCGCTCCCCGTCGCTGCTTCTCCGCTGGCATGGGGCCTTCTCCGCTGCCGTTCCTGTTCCCGCCGATCGGCGCCTCCTCCACGCGTCGCCCTCGTGCGCCGTCAACGCGCGTCGTCGACGCGCGTCACGCAAGTGCGTCGCGACTTCGTTTTTGTGCGTCATTGACGCGCGTCGCCTTCATGCGTCGCCTCTGTGCGCCGCCTCCCTCCGAAGATCGCCGCCGTTCCTGACGTCGATCGCCGCCTCTGACATTTCCCGCCAGTTTTCCACGGATCGCCGTTCTCCCTTTTTTTCCTCTCCCTTTATCACTCTTTTTCTGTTGTTATTTCCCTCCCACCTGTCTCCATTGGTCCTTCCTGTCGGACGGACCAAGGGGGGAGGATGTCGCGTATTCCTTTGTCCCCCTTTTCCTACCTTGACCTGAAGTGACCTAGTCACCCCTAGGTCACCGTCCTC
>WWPM01015876.1:0-11919 GCA_023279145.1 Glomeris maerens | reverse complement strand
ACACCCCAGGCTACACCTTATCATTGAATTTACACCTCAAGAATGTGCAAATATTTACTTATCCTGTTTCCAATTTTACTTTAAATTTTAAAAGTATGGAAAATTTGAGGTCTGCATCCTAAATTACACCCCACCATAACCCAAAATACACCCAGTATACACCTTGATTACACCCTGTAATAGACTAACTAGAGAAGATGCAAATGTTTGCACCAGTCTTCCCACTCTTGGAAATTACCACCTAGTTCACAGAAGTTTCACCCATCTGCCTACACCCTCAACACTGAAATTACACCCCAGGCTACACCTTATCGTTGAACTTACACCCCAGGCTACACCTTATCGTTGAACTTACACCCCAGGCTACACCTTATCATTGCATTTACACCGCAGGCTACACTTTATCATTGAATTTACACCTCAAGTTACAGTCGCACTTTCCGAAGATTTTGACTGACACCGCATTAAGTAAATGTCCAAATGAAAATTCAGCCGAGTTGCATCTCAAACTATTACACCTTGTTGAAAGGGAATCATCCAGAAACGTGTGACACCTCCAGATTGAGACCATTTCAACTTGGAAAAAACAAAGGCACTGAACGCAAACTCACGTAAAACAAACTCACCGTTTGATATTATTTATCGCGAAACCCTATTCCTTAATCCTGCACGTTTTTTGTCTTTCCTGCTACACCTTATTGAGCAGAATCCCCACTTCTCCAATACTGCCAATAATCGATAGGGTGTAGACGAGTACAACTCTACGCAAACACAGATTTCACCGAACAAAAAAAAAAACGTTTTTTTTTTCTTAGTAAAGGGTGGAGAGGAAAAAAAAATAATGCGACTCATTCGGGTGTGTGGGTGTAATGTGAGGGGTTGGTTTTTATTGATCGACTCCTCATTGGTGCAGAGTAAAATACAAGGATTCGTTTCCATTGGAAACGGTCCAAATCAGCGCACTGGCGTGATCGATGGCTTTGTCCCATGAAATGAAGCAGGTCAAACTCACAAACACACGCAGATACAACAATCATTCGTACAAAAACAGCAAGCATTACATTGAAATCACCTTCAACGATTGTACAAACCTAGGGATGGATAGGGCACATAACGAGTTTGGGAACAGCGAACCGAAGAAAACTTGCGCTCCCATCGGCAAACTTGCGATGCGGGGAAAAAGCAAACGAACGCAATGTTGAAAAATTGAAATTTCCTCCAATGTGCAATTCAAACTAGGTACATTGACAATAGTGGGGAAAAAGAACTAAACTGCATGCAAAATGAAATCGTCTTACGTACGGGGAAGGGATGGCTTGGTTGCGTGTCGGCGGTTTCAATCGAAACGTGTCGATCGAATAAAAATGCACTACGTTCGTATCGATGATGAGGAATTGCGAATTTCCTGCCATCAAACATGTGTGATCTCACAATCGCTCTCAACAAACCATTTCAAAAACGAAATCATCGGTTTCCGTTGACGCTGCGTTAACGTTAAAATGACCATTGGCAATATGAGCGAGAAAACAAACTCTAGAAATGGTGAAACCAATAAATTACAACACGAATGCATGAAATGAAGGTTCGAGAGAGAGAGATAGATAGAGAGAGAGAGAATTTATAAAAAAAATGACTTTCCTCTCGGATTGTATTCTCGGTTTTACTGACAATTTCTATCCTTCCCACTTGTGCAGCGTAAGGTACCCGTTGAAGTGAAACCCTCTACGTCATTCAGTATTTGCCACACTGGAGACGAAAAGCTGGAGTTGAGCATCTCAGGCATAGC
Organism: Glomeris maerens; assembly: GCA_023279145.1. Taxonomy (NCBI): domain Eukaryota; kingdom Metazoa; phylum Arthropoda; class Diplopoda; order Glomerida; family Glomeridae; genus Glomeris; species Glomeris maerens. The sequence goes on along the minus strand of WWPM01015876.1, from coordinate 10,133 downwards.
CTTTAGTGGAGATTGTTTTTGCCTTTTAGACACAGTGTTTTCTCAGTCCGCGATTTTATTCATCCCTCCTCGTCCGCTTGCGTCGCTTCGCTTTTCCCGAAAATGCCTTAACGAACAGAAATCAGAAAAAAAAGCAATTTCCAATTATGAAAACGCGCCAGATGGCAAAGAAACAAAAAACCCGTTTTTACTTTTATCTTTTTCCAAGTGTCTGAATCTGATCTGGTTAGAAAAATCTGATATCAAATATCTTAACGAGGCTCGCGAGAAAAAGAAAATTCTCAAAGCTCTGCTCTTGCTCGGAAGAATACCTGGACTACTCCACAAAAAGAGAACTTAAGATACTGTCTGAGTTCTAACACTCCGCATAGTCCGCTTCGCATCGGAGTAGATCCAGATACGCGATAGCTCATTGGCGGCAACGTTGAAGTTCCACGCCAGCGAGAAGGTTAGTTAGTGTCACACTACGTGCAACCAATGATAACGGTACGAGAGGAGTGACAGAGGTTAGGCGAAGAAGACCCGAAGCAGAGTGCAACGAAAAGGCCTATTGAACAGATGGGCGCAAACACTATATTCAAGGATTGGCATGGACTCGGAATGACAAGATGAAAGTTCGCTTCAAGGCATGTTTGCAGGATACCAGAACCAAGGAGCAGCAGGTTAAGGAACACAGCACCGAGATACACCGAGGCAGAGGAAGTTCCCGCTTTTCGCGGGACGTAACGGCACGCGATACGAATTAGTATCAGGGAAACCACCTCCAATTCCAAGGAAAACAGCTCAGTATGTAAGATCATCACCAGAAGAAGAACATGCAAAGCGGATCGAGTAGGATGTTACAAGACTTCCCCCAGCAGTTGCACGAGGAGAAAACAACCGACAGAGTTGCTCCTTGCTTTAGAACCAATAGCCCTATACCTACACCAGCCAGAGTAGAACCACAGGGGTTGGTATTTCAGATCTTTGCCCCACCCCTTTTAACTGGACAAACCAATCAAATGCAATCGCGCACATGCGCTTCCTCTTTCCTGGACCACGGCGTGGACTCGCAGGGAGATGCATGATAACGCCGCCATCTTGTTTTCAAACTAATGCATAAGCAGCTTTGCTGATTGGGTCATTTTCAGCCCCTCCCATGGTTTATCTTTCACTGGTGCAGGTGTAGCAGCCTTTACGATATAGAGTATCGCGAGGAACACGAAACACGTACCGAGATAGAAAGAGAGGTAACAAACTAGACATTCAGACACCACTTAGATTGCGAAAGATGGAGCTGAGGTTTTTGTTCCTACCTGCAAACATAGCCGGATGGAAGATGGAGCCCGGCACACCCGGGTAGTATCCCGGCATGCCGCTTGTCGCGTACATGTACGGCAAGAGTCCCGCGGTCGCCGCGGCTTCGCCGCCCATCAGGCCGGACAGGTCAGTGAACGGATTCAGCAGCGACGATTGTAATCCACCACTGGGGGCGGCCATAGAGGCCGCCTGCGACGACGGCGAAGGGCTCTTGTCCTCCGCCATCCCACTGTTATTGTTCACGCTGTTCATAGCGTTTGTGTTGCGAGCAGCACCCGTCGCACCACATCCAATACCCTTGTCGTCGCGCGGCTCTTGCTTGACGGTGGCCAGCACTGTCGTCGTGGTCGCCGTAGACGTCGACATCGTCGACATGCTGGGCGTTGCCGTGGAGGGCACGGGCGTGGACGGCGATGAAGACGAAGGCGCGGTCGAGGCTACCGACAGACCGGGCGCCAGAGACATTCCGGCCAGGGAGGAAGGCACCGGCAGCCCTGCAGCGGCCATCTGCATCATATGCAACTGAGCTAGCTGCGCGGCTGCCGCAACCGTCGAAACCGAAGTTGTCCCCGAAGATGTAGTGGGGCACGTGTCTCCACCCGCCACACCGAGCTGCTGCTGCTCCTGCAACAACTGCGCGAGACTAGCGAAGTCGGTGCGTTCGTTGCTGCCACTGCTTGTTCCTCCATGCCCTCCTCCACCACCTCCTCCAGCAGCACCTCCTGAGACGGACATGCCCAGGCCGTGGCCTCCACCGGTTCCGACTGGCGAAGACGCCGAGGCACCTCCTCCGCTAGCAGCGGCACTTCCCTCGGAGACTTCGGCAAACTTCTTCAGGTTGTTGATGTGCGTCTTGACGTTCTCGATGTGCTTGCGGGTGAAGATGTGGTCCTGGATGGAGTACTTGTGCGAGTACTTGAAGCCGCACAGCTTGCATTCGTCCGGCGGCCGGGAGAGCTCGATGTCCTGGCCGAAAGCCTTGGCGAGCGCCAGCTTGTTCTTCTTCTCCTTGGCCCGGGCGTTCTGGAACCACACTTGAACGACCCGCTTGGGCAGGCCGATCTCCCTGCCGAGCATCTCGCACTCGGCCATGGTCGGGGTCTTGTAATCGGCGAACAGGGTCTTCATCACTTTCAGCTGCAGCGTGCTCATCTGCGTGCGGAACCGTTTGCCAGCCGACGAAGACGACGAGTGCGCGTTCGGTCTCTGGCTTTGCGTGCTGCTGGCGGGGGAAGTCGGGTTGCTCTCGCGGGACGCGCCGTCGTCCGCGTCCAGGTTGTCGGTCGAGTCCGAGTGGGTCTCGGAACGGTTGTCTTCGCGGTCGAAGCCCCGACCCGAAGACGATGAGCCTTGCGCGAACGTCTGCGCAGAGTTAAATCCGAGGCCTGATGTGGGTCCGAAACCTAGTCCCAGGCTTAGGCCTAGGCTTCCCAACCCTAAAAAAGGATCGTCAGCTGTTGACCGGTCCCCGCCGGCTGTCAGTAGGTGATCGTTGTTCTCGCACCTATCGCCTAACTCTCCGCCCCTCACCGGCTTGCTCAGGTCCAGCGGAGTGTCCTCCCGGACGCCGCTGCTTCTGGCGCTACTCCCATTGCCGGCCGTGTTCCGAGGCTTGCTACTGCGCACGCTCAGGTCCGTTGCTCCCGGGCTCCCGTCCACCACCTTGCCTACGTTCAACTCCTCCAGGTACCGCTTCAACGAATCCTCGTAATACCGCTTCATGGTGGTGTGAAGGTCGGACGCGTTACCGAGACTCGCCGGCAACAACGACCCCTGGGATGTCATCGGAACCATGCCAAGGCCGGAGGAGATCAACTTGATGGGATCGGTGTTAGCGTTAGCGGACGAGCCACCAGCGATGGAAGTTGCAGGGTTGGAAGGGTCCTCGTCCGGTAGGGAATCGATATTGATCTCGCCTTTGGTGTATTGGTCAGCATGTTTGGTTGCCAAGTGGGACTCCAGTGCCGATTTGACCTTGAACAACGCTGGGCAGAATGGACATCGCTTGTTTATGACCTGCTGATGCGCCCTGAACTGACCCTTCCTCTCGCGTGCTCTCGTGTTCTGGAACCACACCTGGACCACTCTCTTCTTTAAGCCCACTTCCCTCGCAATGCTCTCCAGCATCTTCCGGCTCGGGTTACTCTCCACTTGGTACTTTTGATACAGGAAGTCTAGCTGTTCCGGCAAGATGGTCGTCCGAAGACGTTTGTCACGCGGCTGCTCGTCTTTGTCATCGTCACCACCACCAACAAGGTCCTCTTGCTTTCTTTTGGGCGTCTGTGTCAACTGCTGCTGCTGCTGCTGCTGCTGTTGCTGGGCAATGGCTGCGGCAGCTGCTGCTGCTTCGTACTGCAACATGCCGAACGGAGTGTCGGGTGGGTAGGATGGAAACAAGTTCGGGTTCATGATATGGACTAGTTGATGTTCCCGCCAAAGATCGAAGCGAGGGAAGACAAGACTGCATTTGTCACAGCGGAAGCTTCCTTCCTGGCCGCTAGTGCTCGTTGGTGTCGTGGACGGCCCCACGGTTGCACTCTTAAGAAGGTCTCGGTCGCCGACAGAGAACTCGGACGAAGCGTGGTTGGAGTCCGTGATGGAACCGAGGGAGCTGTCATCGGCCGTCGAGGCAGGTCCGGTAGAGTTGATGTTGCCGGAGCCTACGTTGTTGCTGTTGGCGGCAGCCGACAGCTGGGCTCTCACGCGCTGCTGACCTTCCTCGTCCTTGAAGCAGTGGGACTTCTGATGCTTGATCAGCTCGTAGTAGCGCTGAAACACCAGCAGGCACTTCTTGCACTGATAGTTGAGGCCGGGCGTGCGTTGGAACCTGCCGGCGCCGTCATCGTCGTTCTCCACCGGCGGCTGGTTCTCGTACACCTTGCGCGCCTTCTGACGAGCGTTCTGGAACCACACCACAATGACACGCGGACTCAGATTGAGCAGCTTGGACAGGTACTCCAGGTCGTCGTCTTTCGGGTAGGCATTTGTCTCGAAGAACTCCTGCAGCACCTTAATCTGGTAGTCGGTGAACCGCGTACGGTTGGCCCTTTTGCCGGTAGACGTCGTTGTGCCAGTAGTCGGGGTGGTGGACGTGGACGCGCACGGCTGACCGGACAATGCCCCGCAGGTAGGGGTAGGGGTTACGGATGCACTGGGAGGGGATGACGACGTTGATGTTGGCGTGCCGGGCAGCGATGACATGCAGTTGGGCAGGATGGACGAATGAGCCAAGGACAAAGGGGAATACGACGATGTAACAGTAACCACCGGTGCTGATGTGGTAGCCAGGAGGTTATTGTTGCTGCTGCTGCTGTTGCTAGGAGCAGCAAACGAGCTGTGAGTCAATGTTGGCTGCTCCACTGCAGAACTTGCCAATCCGCAGAACAGTGAAGTAGGGTCGTACGAGTTTGACGTAGCGGGGCAAACTTGCGAGGCGGCTGATGACGGTGAAGAAATGACAAGACCGTCGCCGGAAGACATCATGAAGTTCTCGGTCTTAATTGGTTTGCTGCTCTTTCGTTTCGACTCTCGACCATCCCGCGTCGGCTCGGCCGCTGACTTCTTCACCGGCGAGCAGACATCTTTCATGGAACCTCCAGAGTCCACAGCTGACGGCACCCCGGAGGATGGTTTCTTGCCGTCAGCTTCTTCTTTTACCGTCGCTCCGATTCCTATGCCGTCTGGGGTCAACGTGGTGACCTTTGCTTCCCCCGTCTTCTCATACTCTTCAAGGTTCAGAGACGTCGAAGGCGGGTTGTTGAAATTGTACGGGGAGTCCTTGTTGCGTTGACGCTCCTTGAACAGGGTGTTGCGAAACCAATGCTTGATGACCTTGGGAGGCAGGCCGGACTTGTCGGCCATTTCCATAATCTGCTCTTCGGTTGGAGAGTTGTTGATGTCAAAGTGGGCACGGAGGATCTTCAGCTGCTCGTCGTTGATCCTAGTCCTGGCGCGTTTCTGCTGCGATTGCGCAGCGACGGCAGCCTGCGCTGCCGCGGCCTGGGCATGCGAATGAACATTTGGTGGCATCCTGGCAGCTGCGGCTGCTGCTGCAGCCTGTAACAGCTTCTGTTGTTGACCGGCAAGGAAGGCAGATTCAAGTCCAGGCGGGAAGAGAGATTGTCCGGCAGCTGCTGCCGCAGCGGCAGCGCTTAGATGGTCGAAGTGGGGTGGCATCATGATAGGAATCAGCGGTGGGTGAAGGTTCATCGCTGCTAGGGCAGGCATGCTCATGCCCAACGGTAGTCCGAGACCGAGACCCATCCCCATCATCATTGGATTGAACTGCATTGAATTCATCTGGCTGACGGCCATTGCGCTTAGTGCAGCATTCAGGTCGGACACTTGGGCCATGGACAGTGACGCCTGCGGTAAGGGTGGCGGAGGAGGAGGGGGAGGGGGTGGGGGCGGTGGAGGGAGGTTTCCATTGGAGGGAGAGCAGGTTGCAGCTCTTGATATCGCAGGCGATGTGGATCCTCCTGCCGTTGCACCGTTCGCACTTGTGAGGCAATTGACGCTGGTTGCAGCAGCGCTGTTGTTGCCTGCAGAGCTGCCGCCTGGGGGATGAGACGTTGGCGTTGCCGTTTCATTTCTTGATGGGCTCTGACCAGAAAGCTGGCCACTGTCTGGCGTTCCAGATCTTGGGGCCGACTGAGCAGCGATTGCCAGCGCAGTGGTTCCGTTGCGCTTCTCGTAGTCGGCTTTGAATTCGTCCGAGAATCTCTCCAGGAAATCCAACGGCACGACTGCCTTGTGAATCTCTTCTTTGTGAGCTTTGAGCACCCAGATGCTAGAGAACTCTTTGCCGCATGTAGGACAAGCGGATTTTCCAATTTCCGGCAGGTTATGAGAACACGGTGGATTTTTCTCAGTCGGCTCCACCTTCACGTCGATATCGCACGCCAACTTCACAGTTTTCTGTTCGTCGATGTCAGGTTGGGAAACATCACCGGGTTTCGCCTTGAGGAAGTGTTCGCCCTCACTACTTGCTGCTGACACGGATAGCTTCCTGTCAACCGCTGGCTCCTCTCGCCGCGGTCTCTTCTGATGGTATTCGTTGAACTGCATCACCAGCTCGAAGCCATAGCTTTCCAACAGGTGTTTGTACACCGAGGACGATTTCGTTCTTGGCAATGCGAATTTCATCAAACCAATCTGCTGTTGTTGCTGTTGCTGCAGTTGCTGACTGAGCTGCTGCTGCTGCTGTTGTTGATGCTGCTGCTGCTGCTGCTGTTGCTGCAACTGGGATGATATGAAATTGGAGATGACTGTATTGGCAGAAGACGTAGGCACTAGTGCCATGGGAGGATGGAAAAAACAGTAGAGTTGCTGGTGCTGCAGGAGAGCTTCGTGGGTGACAAATACTGAACCGCAACGCTGGCAGGTGTACATCGCTTGAGGCGAGACTTGCGATTGTCCCATCACTCCGGATGAACTTAGCGGTGGACTAGTACACATTGACTGAGCATGTGGGGATTGCGATGGTGGCGGTACATGACTTCCACTTCCCGTTCCACCTCCGACAGCCTGAGGGGACTGCGACTGCTGCCTGTACTGAGCCTGAGACGACGAAGATGAAGATGAAGACGAAGAAGTTTGTTGAGGCGATGTTAACCCCGCAAGCTGCAGAGGATGACCAGAGAGATGATGAAGGTTCCCTTGAGACGAAGAAGAGGCTAGCTTCGCTCCGGCACTTAGCATGTCTGTCAGTATCTTCTTATGATGCTGCTGCTGCTGCTGCTGGGTATTGTGATCTTGAGAAGACGAGGGCCTTGGTGTTTCCGGCTGCTCTATGAGAGGCTGGGTTAGATCCAACTGCCCAGTAAGGGCCAGTTCTTGCAGCTTGGACGCCCTGGTTTGGTGTAGCACTGATCTCATATGGATGTCCAAAGTGGATCCCTGGCTGTAAGCCACCTTGCAGATGTTGCACTTGTACGGCTTCTTGTCGGAATCACAGCCGTTACCGTTGCTGGCCCCAGGGCTGGTGGATTCAGGGACCCTGGTTGAGTTGCCAGACATCCCACCGTTTGCGTTAGAACCGAGCGAAAGGCCAAGGCTGGCTAGCGTCTGCGCGCCGACACCAAAGTGACCGCCGTGTTCCTGGACGCTGCGCTTCAACTTATGGAGGTGGGACACGGAGTTGTAGTGCACTAGCAGGATGTTCTTTTGGGTGAAGGATTCCTTGCAGACGTCGCACTTGTAAGGGCGATTAGGGTCGAGGTACTTCTCCATGGGGTAGCTGAGGCGTTCGCCTTTCCGGTGCAGCAAGGTCTTGTTGTGGCTCGTGAGATAGCTTTGTTTCGTGAATGCCACTTTGCACCTATGACACTTGTACTTGCGAAAGGGGTTATGGTAACTGTCCTCTGCCATCGCCTGGCTGTTTAGGTAGTCGTCCAGCAGCTGCTGCTCTTGCTGCTCACGCGTGCCCAGGTCACCGATCGTTCCTGTTTCGGCCCCGTCTTCCCCAGCACCGCATCCCCCGATGGATGCGGCGGAAGCCGGTCTCGCATTTCCGCCGCACAAGTTGTCATCACCCATCGTCGATCCTCCGCCTCCTCCATCAAGTCCCTCGAAAGCAGCAGCACCATCTTCATCCTGGTCGAAACCATCTTCGGTCTTCTTTGAGTTGCCATCCATCAGAGCAGAAGCATTGCCACCGCCTGATGCTCCCATGCTCATCAGGATCAAAGGGTTTGACGCGAGGCTGACTCTGTACTGCTCCAGTTCCGCGTCAGAGAGGTCGGCGTGGCTAGCCTCTACGTGTTTTTGCAGCGTGGCCAGCGAGCGGAAGCTGCGACCGCAGAGCACGCATTTGGTGGCCTCGCGGATCACGTGGTACTGCGAGTGCAGCTGCAGCTTCTCGATTGTCTTGAAGGCCAGGGAACACTGGTTGCACCTGTACTTGTAGACGTGGCGTTCGGAAACTGCGAGCTGCGACCTCCTCATGTGGATCTCGCGGAAGTGCATCTCGAGAGAGTGCGCGCTGTCGAAGTACTGGTTGCAGCCTTTCTTCCAGCACAGGTAGCCGGGGCCCCTTGGGGTCTGCTTCATCTCCAGATGACCTTCCTCCGTCTGATGTACACAAAGTTCCTCCAAGGACCGGCAACACCGTCCGCAAGCATTGCACCTCAAGTCATCGGTCCAATCGCCAACATCCGACAACCGGTCGCAGTTATCTTCGAACCGCGATCCCCCAATGTTCCCGCCTCCGGCTTCGCCTTCGGACATCTCCCCCTTGGAATCCGTGGAATCCTCGCTGTGGGCATCCGGGCTTCTGCTCAGGGCAGCATTGTTTGCGACCGGGGTTGGAGACGTCGCTGCGAGCCACTGGGACTGGTCCACCATCGCGAGGATGCGATGCAGGCCTTCCGCGTTTACACTGTGCACTTGCATCAGGTGCCTCTCCAGGCGGGCTTTGTCCTTGAGATTCTCTTGACACAAGGGGCAGTGGAGGTCATGTGATCTTTGCTGATGGACTTGCTGCTGCTGCTGCTGCTGCTGCTGGTGGTGGTGGTGGTGGTGGTGGTGGTGTTGGTTTTGGTTATGCGCGTGAGCGCTGACGATGTGATTCTTGAGCCGCATGCGGCTCGTGGCTGTGTAGTTACAGTACGGGCAGGAAGTGGACTGGTCACTAGCTTTCGCCCCTTGGTCCAAAAGCGCCTGCTTGAGCATCGATGGAGATGGCGACTTGCCGGACAGGGTCCCCATCACGTGAGACTCGGATTCGACGAGAGCGTCTTCTTCGTCGAGGTCTTCCGCGTCAGCCACGTCTTCCTCCTTCGGATCTGGGTTCGCGAAGAGAAACAGAAAACAAAGGTGCCACATTATTAAACAAGGCCTTACGAGCAACTTCGGATACAAAGAACTTAATATATCCAGTCTTCGCGAAACGATCCGACAACGTACGAAACCGTCTTAACACCGCGGTATTTTGAAACAATATTAACGCAAGTAAGTCAACCAAGGTTTCTAACGATTCCTTTTTAAAATATCTAGTGTGCGGGAATCAATAAGGTGTAAATTTCCAACCAATAAATTCGGTAATTTCAAAATCAATAATTCACATTTCACCGATTGGTGATGTTCAACGGCAGCAGTTTATACGATGTACTCCGAGTGAAAAATTGAAACCTCTAGAAGGTGGTGAACACAATATTGTCATAGTCTGGATGCAGGAGCACACATTTCATTTTCAAGTTCGTTATAAGCGGAGTGAATTGTTCATTGTGCGTCAATCAAGCTTGCAGTGAGAAGTGACAGACAGCACTGCGTGACTGTTGAAATTACTAGTTACATTGCACTATGATTGCACACCACTGGCCAATCACATTTCAAATTGAATTCTTTTCATAAAACTGTCTGCCATTTTGAGTCGAAACAAAGCAAACAAAAATGCACCTAGCGCTATATCAATAAACGTCTGAGTGTTTAATAAGCAATTAAATATGTTCATTAAAATAAAGTCGTTTATGTAAGAATATTGACTGCATAGTCTTTAAGTTAATTACGAAAAACACCTGCGCAAACAAACTGAATTAAATACGATTGCATTGAAAGTTAAATACTTAATAAATTAATAATATATAGGTACTAGTAAATCAATAACTATATATTACCAAACAAAATATGACATTTTACCACAGAATTACATGTTACTGAATAAAGGGAAATAGTTCGCAAAATGAATTTGATATTTAACAAACTAAATGGGGCATTTAAAAAACAATATGTTATGAAATAAATAGTGAAATTTTACAAAATAAACTAATATTTTAAAACAATCAATTGTAATATTCTCAAACACTAAATTATAACATTCAAAACACTAAATTATA
>WWPM01015866.1:0-13785 GCA_023279145.1 Glomeris maerens | reverse complement strand
GGGGGGGGGGGGTTGAAAACTACAGTCTTTTAAACTGCAGCAATTTTTTTGTAAGGGTAGGTAATGACAGGTTTGGACTAAATAAATGGTTAGTTCGTGCAAATACACAATTTATACCGATTGGACCAAACGAGGAGATCAAAGGCAATTGAACCAATGAACCGTGGACTAATCAACTGTATGAATAAACAACCCTATATATACACAAGTGGCTTCTGTTTCCGCTTATGGCAGATTGTGCATGCACAGTGAAAATAAAAAAATATAAATCGAAACATCAAAAGAAATTATTGCAAGATCTAAATATTTTCGTTGAACTACATACGGCAATGCCATGAAATAAAATAGTAATAAACTTATATCTCCTGGAAAACGTCGTCTATTATTACCATTCGGTATTCAAATCTTGTTTGTGTAGACTTGCTACATAGTTTTTAATGCCTCTTTGAACATTTGTTGCGGGCTGTAATATTAATCAATTATCTATCTGCATGCTAGTCCTATGAAAAGTCCTAGATTATAATGATACAATTGTAAAATATCGGACGACGCGTGGTGAAACAGATCGGTTATGTATGGTACGTATAGAGGACCTCGTGCACGGAAACGCACTAAGCAAAGCTTCTCTCAGTATTTTAGAATCAAAAACCCGAGATAATAATATGTTATAATAAGGTGCTAAAGTAGGATGTAAACGCCAACTTGACTAAAATAGATGACGTATAGGCACTTGTTCTAGTGCCTATATCACTTTAGGATGATATGTCTTCCATTTTACCAATTCAATCAAGTAATCCTCAGGTGTGTTATTCTAATCCTCGCCAAATTTGAAGACAGATTTGTATATCTCAGCACTGGTTTGCGAATCGCCTGTGATGGTAATCTGCGCAATTACACATAAAATTTTTTTTGCAACTTTAAAGGTGCAATAGATGTCCCAACCACAACGCCCTTTTGGTGCATTGATGCACCCTCTGTTTTTTGTAGTTTTAAGGTCCGTTTACACGGGGACATTTTTCTGACGCCATAATAATGCGCCAGATTTCACATGAAACCTTGCATCTGGAAAAATTTTCTTGCCCGGTTTACACGAGGCAATTTTTCAAGCATTTATCAACCAATCACGGTGGGGGGTTATATCTCCTCCAATAGGAATGACCCATTGAAATTTCACAAAATGGACGACTTATTAATCGAAACGGCGGACGCATCAATTATTTTTTACACAACTACTACGATCCTCAGCAAAGTGCCTAGGCCAAAAAAAAACATTTGATGGTGCAAAACAATTAATTTTTAATATACCAAAGTACTGGATTACCGTGAAAAAGCTTGAAAATGTGCAGAGTGTGTCTGTAAAACCATCGATCGATCGCTGATTTGGCCGCCATTTTATTTTCGCTTTGGGCAACGCCCACAATTGCAACGTCACAGGCAAGTTCAAGCCGATTGGTGGAAAATAGAACACGTTCAATTTTTCTGGCAGGGCTTGCTCAATGCTTGCGCCACAGTTGTAGGCAAGAATTATTGGACAATTTAGCGGTTTAGCCGTGCCGAACCACTCTATTTTTAGCCCAGCCATTTTTGTGTACCATACAAGACAGCGCTGCGCCACTCAATTTTTCAGCATGCTTGCTTCACCATGCCTCCCCCACGCTACGTGTCCACTCCCCCCAGATTCCGCGAGATTCCCATGGATTCCGTCCCCGCTCCACACCGGGTCCCACCCCATTCACGCATCGTACGCGCCAGTGCCAAACGGCGTGGCTCGACGAATATTCGACTGGCGTTTCCATGCCACGCCAAGCGCGTCAGGTTTCCCCATTCACGATCGGTTTTTGGCGGGGTGCCAGGCCGTTTGACTGGTTGGAGCGATCGTGATTGAGGACCTTAAGCTCTGAAGTTGAAGCATTTTGTATATGGGTCTTACCTCCGCCCACAGCAATTCCGTTGCTAGGCAACCTTGCCCTGAAGCCATTTTTACTAACCCTTTTCAACAAGGAAAGGTCTGTTTTACATAGCAACTTGAAAGATAGAAATTTAGGGAACTTTGCAAAATGTAAATATTATTTAGGAAAATCTAGCATTTAGAAATGACAAAATGTTAACAATTGGGAATGCTGTTAGAATGTGTCATGAAATGTATATTGCACGTCACATGTAGTTTTTAATTCCAATATTGTATATTTTTGGAGGGAAAATTTACTAAAATATTTTTACAGTGTTCAATATTGTTTATTGCGAAACTGGATGTGTAGATATTACTTATCATTGAGGCTTCCTGCAGTTAATATATGTGCAAATAAAGGACATCAGTTCCATTTCAGTATAACCAATAAAGTATTGAATACATGGGTCAGATATGAAATCTGACACTTTTATGCATAGTAATAAACAAATATAATTTTTTCATCCCTAAATTAGAGAAGCTGGATAGCAGTTCATCCTATCTCTCCATTCATGTGTTTGGATGGTACAAAACGATGCTGTTTTTATTTCTTTACAATTAATTTGCTAATAATAATAGGTGAAAAACAATATCACTAAATGTATTTCCTCTAAAGTTTCTGTAAGGGTAAAAATTAGGGTGAATTTCTGGACACCAAGCATAATTAGTGCAGCCACAAGGAATTCCTGGAAAAGGGAATTAGCCATGCTCCCACGATACTGCTGCACCGATACATTGCAATTATTGAAATCAAATATTTGTGACCTATTCATGCAAAATGTTTTGCAGTTGCAGCTCTGAAATTTTTTTCTGAATTTTCTGGAACATGCAATGAAATATATTTCTCTGCAACTTTGAGATCCCGCAATTAGTTTAAGCGCAATAAAATATTTTCACATATTTTCACAGTAATTATTTTTTAGCAGCCAAACTAAGAAATATTTCTGAAATATCTTTAAACATGTAGAAGCAAAATACTCTCACCGAAATTCATGTTCAATTTCAACTCTATATGTTAATTACTGAGTTTTTCTGAGTTGCCGTAAGAATGCAAAATGTACAATGTTGACAAAGTTTGAGAATTAATTGTACAATGTAGGGAACCCTGATTGAGATGATATTGTTGTCATATGAAAGCCCAGACATTCAAAGGATTATTACAAATTTTCACTTAATTTTACACCCTAGCATTTTTAAATTACGAATTTTCAAAGTGAGCAACACCTGCAGTGCTTCAAGCTCATCGTCGGCGTCGCCAGCGCCATCTAGCGGACGCGATCGTTCAGAAAATGATTTTATGTTCCACCTTAAACGTGGAAAAAGTTTATGTGTGCAGGGTTTCAGTTTCAGACATCATTCCATGCATAATCGTTCATAGTTTTTCTGAAATAATATATAATTCATAAGGTGTACGTGTTACTTCAAGTAGGAGAGATCGGGACTGAATACGAAACAGTAGGGGTACTCAGAGGACAGCTTGGTAGTTCGGCAGTTCAGCAATTTCGCGGAATCTGTCCAATGACCTTGGAATCTGCCGAACTGCAAAATCACGTGGGCGGAAAGCTCGATGCTGATTGGCCAACCCGACTGCCAAACCGTCGCAGACCGGCGAAGCTAGAAGAGGAGGTTTGGTATCCGCGAAATTGCTTAGCTGCCAAACTACCAAACTGTCGTCTGAGTACACCTAATATTACATGCTCGGAAATTATTTCCTTGGAAGTTATTTGTCGCGCCATTAATAACTAAAGTATTTTGAAATTAAAGAAAAATTTGCTTGCTGTATTTTTTTGGTTACCAGAATGCATATCTGCAAAAGACCCTAAATAAAAACTGTTCCAGTTAAAAGATCTCTAAACCTATAAAAATAGATATATGCGTATACCTAAGCATGTTCAGCAAATTCATATAAGAAACTAATTTATGAACTTTGTTCTTGACACCATTAGAACTGCCTGCTGAAAACTACCGAAATATCTTGGAAAATCGATCGTTAATGGGCAAATATACACCAACTGTAGTGAACATTTTCGTATACCTTGTCAACGGGTATGGAAAGCATTATATATTTGTTTCATTGTGATTTTCTATGAATTTGATGAAAACTGGAAATAATTGACCTTAATTAGTTGGGTACATGTGTGGGTAGTATTTGTTGGGAAACTCCAATGAACGTTTCTTTCCAAAATATTTTAGTTTTCTGTTCTGTAATAAATACATCACAAAGAAATAATTCCCATCCAATTTGTGTCACGAATCACTGTGACACTGTGACAAGTATTCGTAACGGTCTGCTCTACTACATAATTCATGAAATTATTTCACTGATACTGGTGTAATCGCCAAATTCAAGAGTTTGTAATGCAGGGGATCCTCTCTAGAACGGCTTCCAAGAGACCTAAAAAAATTATAGACTCAACACTGGTCTCCCTGAAAGTTTCGGAAATGTTTTCCTGTTATGTGAAAACTCTGCAATTTCCCAATTTTTTAAATACCTAGTGGGTTGCTACGCGTACACCAACTTTGCTCATCTACGTGTCACCAATGTGCTATATGCTGAATGTTTTCGGCAATTCAGTTTCTATCTAGTCGACTGAGCATTGGTTAGAAAAGTTTGTCTGCAATTCATCCGGGCCTCAATTAACGGAACGGTTTTTTGGTCAGCAAATCAGTTGACTGAGGACCGACTTCAGTTTGACTGACTTCCGTCTCATTCAAAATTTTGTCGACTGAAATTTGCGGTCAGCAAGTCAGCTCAGTTGGGTTCCAGTTTTGAATCAGTCATGATGTCACACGTTCAGTCGACTGAGATCGGCTGGATGAATTGCCGAAAACGCCCACTGTAGCCAGAAGCTGCGACCAAACCAATTTGACCATTTAAATTTGGGACCCTAGGCTAATACCCTGTTTACACACGCTTATTTGTCAATGCACTTACAAGGAGAGTAACGGAACTGTCCACGGACTTTCTTGATATTTGGCACACAGCTAGGTAGTAGTCATAGAACATCACTGCTGAAGTGGGACATCCGTTTTATGTCCGAAACCGAAGATATGAATAGTCAAAGTAGACATGCATTTGAGGGGACATCCATAAAATATGTTACAGAAATCAGAGAAATTTTGATCCCTCGCCATTTGAAAGCATACATATGGTATGAATTATCCCTAACTGGTAGTGCTTGATGATATTTTCCACACAGCTAGGTAATAGTAATGGATGAACACTGCTGACATGGGATATCCGTTTTATGTCCCAAACTGATGCAGTTAAAGAGGATAGATCAGTTAGCAGTAGTGCCTTTTCATTTTATTGTTGGTATTTATAGCCAAAAAATTCTCCAAGCAAAAGTACAGTCGATTTTCATAACTGTCTCCCTCGTATTTGTATTTTTTAACCGACTACCGGTTTGCCGATTCTGTTTAGTTTTTGTCCAAAATTATGATGTTCAGCACGGTTTGTAAAAATGCAATCATTTCAATTTTTGGCCTACGCAGAATTTGGCATAGCGAAATGATTTGATATCTTCGCCTTTGGAATGCAGATAATGTTCCAAATTTTAATTCAAAACTTCAAATCGAACAAATTAATTTTTCATTTATACCATATTTGGACAGATTTTTTTTACTTTAATAAACGAATAAAAATTCCGAAAATTCCTTAATTTTTTCCTGTCATTAGTTTCTCAAGCTGATACTGACCCCATTGAAATTTTTGAGCTATCCCAACCCATTGCGGAGATATAAAAAGGTGGGGCAAAAATTGAAATGATTGCATTTTTACAAACCGAACTACTTTGACTATTCATATCTCCGGTTTCGGACATAAAACGGATGTCCCACTTCAGCAGTGATCTTCTATGACTACTACCTAGCTGTGTGCCAAATATCATCAAGAAAGTCTGTGGACAGTTCCGTTACTCTCCTTGTCAGTCTCTGACATTGCAGCACATATTTGGGATCATCCATAAAATACATTTGCTAAAATCGCTTAAATTTGGACCCCTCCTCCCCGTTTGTCACAAAGTTGTAACAACTCCCAACACTCCCCCCCTTAGGCGAACGTCACGTATAATACAAATGACCCCCCCCCTTTTCCTTTTCCAGTAAAATTTGCACAATAAAGTTAATTCAGAAGAAAAGAAAATAGAATTTTCTAATGGCTAAAGTTTCAATGTACCTACTACAGTAGAACGTCGTTTATCCGCACGTCAATTATCCGCAACGTCAATTATCCACACCCCTGAAACACACCTCTTGCACAGTAAAATTGCGGTTTTATACAGTATTAACCATGACCTAAACGAGTAGTGACCAAGTTAGACGAAATTGGAATGTTTAATCAATCGAGAAAAAACGGTAAAATATCAATAGACTCGATAAAGCGAGTGTAATTGAAGCCTTAGTCGTTGTTATAAGGATTGGAAAGAGGACTGTTTATAATATCAAAGCCTGCAAAGAAGAACTTTTGAGCTATGCATCGAAGTTAGATAGCGAAGAAGGGTCTAAAAGCAGTACTGGGTGTTCTGTACTTGTTTTCAAAATAAATGCATGTTAAATTATCTGCAAAAATCGTTATCCGCACAACCCTTGGTCCCAATTAGTGCGGCTAAACGACGTTCTACTGTATGTGTTAAAAGGATATTTTGTCCAAACGGGAATGACGGGAACACTTTTGTCACAGTCACCAAAGACCCCTTCCCCCCCTCAAAGCGAACGTATTTTATGGATGATCCCTTTACACATAAAGTTCATAAAACAAAATTTTTCGGATGATTGAGCATATTTTTGCAATAACTGGTTTGTTTGCATACAATATGTTCTGCATTGCTTTCGTATTTTCCAATTTAGCTTTCGTAAAATTTCATTTTTTAAGAATTATAAAACTATATTGTAATATTTTTGCAGTAGGCCTAGAAATTACAATTACTTTGACATGATTCTTGAATTTTTTCCGAATGTTTCCTACATATTGTAATTTTTGATTGAAGAATACAATAGAAATTTCACTCGGTCATGTATTCTAATTTTGATTTCAGGGTGAATCATGTGAAACTACAGGAAATCCGGTAAGCACAATTTAATTTCCACATCAACAGAAATAAGTTGGTGACTTGTAGTATCAAGACACTTGAAACGGATTGGAGGAAACTGAAATCACCATGGATTATGCTTCGGAAGGATCACGTTGTGGTGACGCCACAAGCTCACCTGAAGGAATGCGTTCATCGTCAGATGATATTGACCTTTCCGATTTGTCTTCAGCTGAACCGGAAACCCCTCACACAGACGACTATGACGAAGTGTTTTTCAGTGCTGGACCTAGTAGCAATGTGAGTGGATCTAGCCGAGTGGTTGAAGTTAATGCACCTATACAAGTTGAATCGCCAGCCAGTTCTGTGGGACCGACAGCCGCATTACATGAGCTTATAAATGTAAACGGGTTAAGCGTCAGTCGTGGGTCGCTTTTCTTGCGTAGACGGTTGGCTGGAGGCACACCACCGTCAGTGAAGTCACCAACCCACTTGGCAACAAGCTCAGTTCCTGTTCGAAAAATCACTCGAAGGGTGTTTACAAATAGCCGGGAAAGGTGGCGACAGCAAAATGTGAACGGAGCGTTTTCTGAACTGAGGAAGTTGGTTCCAACACATCCACCGGACAAGAAACTGAGCAAGAACGAAATTCTCAGGCTGGCAATAAAATACATCCGGCTGCTGACCGATATCTTGGAATTCCAGAAGAAACATGAGGATCAGACTTATGATAATATGGTGGCAACACAAAGGCAAAGTGACAACAGCACGGGATGCAATTTTCACGTAGTGGATGAAAGCGGAGATGATGACGATGACGACGACATGGATGATGCTATTGTCGACGACGAAGACGATATTTTAACATTTAAGATAGCATCGCATGCAGTGACCAGAAATAGTAGTGCAAATATCGGATGCAACAATCCTGAATTTCGCTTTGCATCAATTAACATGAATATTCCTAACTCAATTACACCCACTGCAGGGATTGATGTTAGGACACCGAGAAATAAGAAAGGATTAGGATTGAAAATGTCGCCTGTTAGTTCGCCAGCTTCTAGTCTTTACAGCACAAACAGTGATGTTTCATCAGAGCCAGACCATGGCAATTCGGTTTAAGATACTCGTTGGTGCCCATGATCTGTCTTCAAATCTCTGCCGAATGAGGAATGTACAATGATGAGGTGATTTCTAAAATATATTCCATAATAAATGTCGAAAGACTTGTATTATGGATGTGCATTAATGAAATAAAGTTGGTAAATTTTTGTCCAGCTAGTGTTATAGGGCCAGATTAACAATTGAGCAAAATAAGGCTCACGATTAGAACATAAAAAGAAGATAGACACTCTACATAAATTTCTCATTCCTTGAATAACATGTATCATATTGTGAAGCTGAACCATGCTCCACATCTCATATGAATGAGAAAATACGTACCACGTACGCTGTGCATATACAGGGTAGGCATAAGTATGTATAACACGTGGTTGAGATTTAATTGCAAATAACTGTGATAGATAAGAAGTTGAACGTGAAAAGGTAAAGTCATGAGTAGTAATGTACGCTTCTGGTACACCAACCGGAAGTGACCTTGGACAAGAGCGTCAAGGTCAGCACATATGTATCTCCAGTGTACTGTAGACAATCTAATACTCGATAATACTGGTGGGGAGAAATTCTATGAATTTTTATTAGAATTTATGTATTAAGTATCGCTAATCGAAAAAGAAATATTGAATATCAACCGTTTTATTACATTCTACACGGATCTGCCAATTACAGTTGTACCTTTGCATCCCAAAAACTTCTACATTTTCACATACAGGGTCTTTCTTTTAAGACGCAACAATGGACAACGAGATTTGCCCAGTTTGCAGTTTTCCCAACATGGCACCGCTGCGTTTCTATTGATGAATTACGTTACTGCAAAATTGCTGAATGTCGCCGAATTACACCTGACATTCTTACAAATGTCCGAGCATCTTTTGCAGACCGGCTGTACCACTGTTTGACGAAAAACGGTGGTCACTTTGAACACTAACTAGTATATATAACATTGGGATTCATTTTGGCTAGAGAAATTTCTTTCCATGTTGTTTCACCCCAAGAAAACATTGTTCATCACTTCCACTCGCGAGATGAAGGCCACTCGCATGCCATTATTGCGTGGGCAATAAAATCCAACAATATCCCCCCCCCCATTTTCTAACGATAATTTGTTCAATTGCGCGTGCGGGGTCATGTTGGGAAAACTGCAAACTGGGCAAATCTCGTTGTCCATTGTTGCGTCTTAAAAGAAAGACCCTGTATACAGGGTGCCTCTAAATTCATGGTCGATACTGACAGGGTATCTTCCCTGTCTGAAAGCAAGACAGTTCCAAAAACCTATGTCCCCAAACGCTTAGGTTTTTAAGTAGGACCTACATAAATTGTGAATCCATAATTCATGCTCCCCACATCTTTATACCACTAATGGTATTTTTTTTAATTGAGCGTACAATATGGACGGTAATGACAAAAACATTTTCTTATTGAAATTTGTCCTTTATCTCCCAAAACATTTTAGTTTTTTTAACTTTAAAATATTTGGTATGCTTAACAATCAAAATAAAAAAAATGCCGACATACCTAAGTAAGCGTATTTTTGCTGATAATAGTAATATGTTAGTAATAGAAACTTCATTGAATATTACCTTCATTTTGTCTAACACAACGCCATTTCTTGGTCTGTCCATCACTTAAAAGTAGAACAAACACCACAGCAAGCTAATTAAAACGTGTTAAAAAAACCAGTGGCATTCATCCCTTTAATCCAGTTTGGGCAAAAGAATCGGTATTATCCATGATTTGAACTTACCGTCCATGTCAGGCCATTGCCATCCTAAATTGCAGATGGACGGTAATGACAATTCATTAGAAATACCTCTGTGCACAGTGTGGTATAGGTTTAATAAATCAATGATTCTCAAAAATTGAAAAGCCCATCGTATCGCAATACATATCATCAATCTTTTACCACACAAGCTAAATTATAAAATATAATGATTGTGGACGGTAATGACATATAAAAACATAACCTTACCTTTCTTTGGATTTATTTTTAGTTGCACTGTTATATTTCTCTTACTGAGCATGTCACAAGCTTTCATTTTGTCCACATGATAACAACACTGGCGCCTTTTTACTGAGTTTAAATGATTTTTTTTAAAGTAGACGATTGACGCTGAAACCAAGGGGGCAAAACACTTGTCGCAATAAAGTAATAATGGTGTTTCATAACTACATAGATATTATGCACTGATAAAAAAAATTCAATTTACTTAAAAACAGTTCTCGTTGATCAGTACTTCGAGGACAATTAACTGAATCCCTCTGAAAATGAAAAATGACGCTGGGGACATTGGACGGTAATGACATTTTTACTGCAAATAATTTATTTTACCCGTACAAGAGCACACTTGAACGATTACAAGGCATTTGATTTACATAGAGGCCAGTTCAGAGAATCATATTAGCATGATATACTAGGAATTGTAATTTATTTCTTATTAAAAATGACCTTTGTGACACAAAGTGTACAGTTGAGCTGGAATCACTCAGACAAGAACGTAAATGTGCATCTAAATGGGAGACATCCTTTGTTCACTTGGCAAAAAGGCTTCTAATATCAGTTTGAACAGAAGAATTTTGCAACTAGCAAGGGCCTGCTCATGTCCCAGATGCGCCCCATCACCGCAAATGGTTCGTAAGTATAGTCCTACAACAATACTATTCACCATTCTAATACTCGATATTTATTTTTAACTTGTCATAAAGAATATCAAATGTAGAATATTAGAATTTATTAAGTACTAGTCTGAAAATGGTGATGGTTTTTGGCATTTGTATTAAGTATGTATTAGAATGCATTAAAGGAGAAATGCAGAGGTTTTCACTTCATGTCAAGTCATAAGTCAAATTGTAGAAATTAGAGAGATATAGCAGCGCGGAACGTGTACGCGTGGAACGTGAGACACGTAGCCCGTGTGTGACGTCGCTCGTTAACCTCTTCACTTTTTCATGCGTACCACATCCGTGTTTTCCTTGATCAGCATCCAGCAGGATACAGCGATCATATTAACATTCCATCGTCCTTTATACCTCTTCTACAGTTCCTTAATGGCCTGATGACAACTCTCTCCTTGTTCTTGCATCATGGCCCCGATATTTTCCAGGAAGTAATCCAGATGCGAGTTTAAAAAGTCTACATTCGAGCTCACTGAGCGGCTCAATGCTTGGTGGTTCTTCAATATGTTTTTGACTGTGTTCTTGAATTTAGTCAAGGATTCTGTCTCTTAATATACTTGGATATTTTTGATTGCTAAGAAACTTTGTGGCTTCAAGAACATTGAAAACATGTTGAAGAACCTTCAAGCATTGGGCCGCTCAGTGAGCTCGAATATCCACTTCTTGAACTCACATCTGGATTACATGATGCAAGAACAAGGAGAGAGGTGTCATCAGGCCATTAAGGAACTGTAGAAGAGGTATAAAGGACGATGGAATGTTAATATGCTTGCTGTATCCTGCTGGATGCTGATCAAGGAAAACACAAATGCGGTACGCATGAAAAAGTTAGAAATTAAGCTTTCAGGGCAAGAAAATTAGGTATTATAAAGATCTTTGACAATACAATATAAATTTGCATGCATGATTTCTTGAATAATATGTTATTTCACCTTAATCTCATGTTTTTGAATTAAAGTGACGCGAAACTGCTATATGTGTTATATGTATATTATAAACTTTCATGCGAAAAATCCTTACGTGATAGAGGAAAAATCTTAACATTTTCAAACTCAGCGTACTAAAAAACATAAGAAACAGCTAACATCGTGCAGAAAAAAAACAAAAAGTGTAAATTTGCAGACCTGTGTAACCTACCCATATCTGCTGTGTTTGTTGACCGATTTCAACTCTGTTTTCACTAAAATATTCAGAATATGGTTGGCAACATTTCTTAAATTGAAACTATGCCCCTATCGACAAAACTAACAAAATTAGTTTTCGAATGTCCTTGAAAGTAGGCATCAAATTCACATTTGATTTCGTAGATACATGTCCCCCAGTGTGTAGACCAACTTTGTTCATACCAAGAGTAGATAAAAGGGAGAGTATGCAACGGGCAAACGCCCCATTGATGAGAGCTACGTAAGGCTGGAGTGTCGCGTCAAAATTCGACAGCGATTTTTGCAAGTTAAGCACACTGTGTTGGGGTAATGCTTACGTCACAACTCTGCCCTCTACGTCACGATTCTGCAACGCCTTTGCTTTGCCAGGTGGGCAATTGCGGAAAAATGCCTAGGGGAAGCAGCAAAAGCAACCTGGACATATCTGCTTTGTTTGCTAGCCGATTTCCAATCTATTTTGGCCACAATGTTCAGAATGTGGTTGGCAATATTTACTACAATGTAAGGCATAAAAATTCACCAAATTTTTTTCATCCTGTCATTACAAAATCAAGCCAATTATCACAAAGTTTTGTGCAAAGTTTCTCAAATTTGTCACCAAATGTGACAAGTCGTGACATACATAAGGTATTGACGGGGAGGGTGATTATTCTAATTTCTAATGAAGTTTTCATTTGAAAAAATTAATTCTGTTATGAATTTTATGACTTTTCAGATGATTGTGATTGAGACAAATATCTAATTCCCCCTTAAATAAATTTCTCCTTGATTTGCTTCTTCTCCAGGACCCGGGCGTAATATTAGTTTCCCCGGGAAAGTATTTGGACATTTGCAATAATTTTCTTGATAATTAGGACCATTTCATTTTTTATCTATCGATACTTGAAAAATTATTGATGTGACAAGGGGTGGGATGGTCTAGAAAATGTCTTATTTAAGAGACATAAATTGACCCCTAAGTGAAACTTATAATATTTTGCGAGAAATTTATTTGAGTAACAACCTAATTATAAAATGTTATTATATTAAATTGGCTAAATTATGTAGAAGATAGTATGAAAAATATTGTGGTTTAATTTTATGCCTCAGCATATATGAGAACTATGTCCTTGTCAGCAAAGTTACTTTTGCAATGACCGTCAAGGGAAGAATAATAGCTACATTGGCATAAATAGATGTCCCCCAATGTATAGTTAACGCTATTTCCAAACAGGCAAGACTTTTTTATGCCCTGTATAGTCTATGCAGTTTTTGGGGAATATTTCTTTTAATTTTGGAAAGGGCAGATGAATTTTAGAAAAATTGTGAAACATTATGAAAAATGAAATGTTTGAAGAAAACTTGAATAAAAATCTTTACAAATAAATGTTATAAATGAGATTTTTTGGGAAACCTTGAGCCATTTTGAAAACACAAGAACTTTCGTCATCTTCATTTCGTCACACACCATTCGACACAATGTGTACAACACATTCATGTTTGTCACGCTATAAATGAGACACTGTGTTTGTCACATCCATTTCGTCACACAGACTCCGCCATAACAAATTGCACACACTTTCCACATTGATTTGCGGATTTGTTGTATTTTTATTTAAATTTACGTATCTTAGAAAAACGTCATAGGGGCCGTCCATTTAAAACGTACGCACAGGGGAGGAGTAGCAGGAAATGTGACGCATAAGTATTGAAGTGAGGGGGGATTTCTTCCAAGTGTTCGTACACCAATCAAAGCCAGCAATTGGAAACCTGGAAACTTGAACTAAACCCGCATTTTGTGAAGAAATTAATTTAGCTGTATTGTAGGTATGTACTGAATTTGAATTAATACCAGTGTAAATTAAAAAAAAAA
>WWPM01015865.1:0-11104 GCA_023279145.1 Glomeris maerens | reverse complement strand
GGTTTATTGTGAGTTTATGTGAAGTGCTTGAGGCGCCACCTTGCCTTCTTTAGTGGAAACTAAGTAGGAATGGCACCAAGAAGACAAGCCTGAGCTCCAAAGAGACAGCCCGTGCCACACCACCTGCCGCTACTGGTTCGACTCCTAGTGCAGCACACCTGACGCCTCGTCACTTGGTCAGCCTGTGGAAAAACTGTGGTGCGCGAAGAAAGGTTGGTAACTCAGACAATAGCGCAGTATTGCATGGTACTCCTTTGTCTATTGCGGCCGATTGTCTGCCAGCACCTACGGCGCAGCCCCTACGTCGCCGCCCAGGTCGACCACGGAAAAGGGCTGATTGCACAACCACTGGGCAGCAGGCCTCAAACAGTAATGCGGCGCTCCTAACGGCCCTTGTCGGTGACACTGTGAATCCCTTGCCTATGTCTGCTCTTGAGCGTGACCAGTGTCTGGCGCGTTTATTCCGGGCCCTTGCGCAACCGATTGGCGACACTGCAACTAGGACCCTCTCTGACATCTCTGGGACCCTCGCAGAGTCACCTCGCGTGGAGTCAGACCGCGCCCCAGGGTTGGTGACCACTTCTGCTTGTAACCCTCCCTCGGTTCCTACGTATCCGGGTATTGGTATTGGTCCGGGACCCGCGTCTGTGGGTTCCCTGCAAGCGCCGTCGACATCTCTGCCCTCTCGCTCTGAAACCTCATATTCCCGGCCCTCATCGCATGGGGTACGATTTAAATTGCCTTAGCCAACGTATGCTGGACATGGCGACCCCGCTCCACAGCTTTTTCCTTAAGGAGATCACTAGATTTGGGAGGGCACAGGGTTACTCCAAAAATCAGCTTCTAGATAGTGTGCTTCCCGTAGCTCTAATAGAGTCTGCAGAAAGGTGGTTCCGTTTAAGGTCCTTCCCGTCTTGGGATGCATTTGTAGCGGAGCTCAGGGCCGAGTTCCAAACTACCCTTTTCTTGGCACGGTTAGAGAGACAGTTGGATTCCCGAACTCAGGCTCCAACGGGGTCCCTGCTTTCCTATTTTGGGGATGTCACTAGTTTTTATCACGAGTACAACCCAGGGGCTCCTGAAGCAGAGATATTAACCCGTACAATGGAGCAGATGAACCCTGACTTCCAGGCCTATCTCTTTAACGCCCCTATCCACTCGCTGGCTGAACTTAATGCGATGGCTCCTGCCCATTATAAAATTAAATGGTGCAAGTTCTTTCAGTCACATAAATAGCTTTTTCCTATGTGCCAGAAGTCCAGGTGGTCAAATTCCCTTCACCTTATTACACATACAGACTCACCCTTCTATAATCCCATAATTGCCCATTTGTTGGAGGGGGGGGTGCTAATTGGCTTAAGAAAAGCAAGCCAGCAATAAAGTTTTTTAGCTATATTTTCATAAATGATTTTGTAGAGTCTGATGCCAAATTTGTGTTTGGCATGGTCATTTATTTGGGAAACAAACTTGAAGCATGAAAATCGGACAATAATTAACATGTATACATTTGAAGTATTTTATGTGAAATTTTTCTATGATTTAAAAACTTTGAAAATTTATTACAAAATAACCAAAAGGAATTTGGAAATTCTGATACATGAGTTTAAGAGCTAAATATTGCTAGTATTTTAATAAATTTTTATATCGTGTATTTGACTTTATTACAAGGGTAAAAAAGTGGAAAAGCTGCTCAATGTATTGGAATACGAATGAGAGCGCCACCTGCAGGAGACAATGCTCCGCGCCAAAGCACTTCCATATAGCCTTAACTAGCTGGGAAAGGTAAGGGTAGTGTTGTGCAATGCTTCATAGTAGCGATTACTGATTAACAGTTACAAAAAAAACATTCTTACACTGTTGTAGATCATTTCAATTGTTTTTAATTATTAGGTTTCCTTCTAGGTTATTAGATAAACTCTGTCTTCATTTCACAATATTCAACGGAGGTATGCTGGAAAGTGTTTTGAATGTTGGACCTTAATTGTCATCAAGTACTGAAAATGCTCATTTAGTTCCCCCTCCAGGACCTGTTCTAAATAACCAATTACCTGATAAACTATTACAGTATTAACAGTAGTTTTCCTACTTCAACTGGTGTTGTCAACATTTACTGATTGTCCTACTTGGTGGCCCATGGGTGTCTGGAATGCTTTGATCAACCACTGCATCCATTCTTTGATGCACTCAAATATCTTTGCTCGTCTGCTTAAATATAAAAACAATGTTAATTTCAAAGTTAATGTTGCACGTCACTTCACGTTACCTTCCTAAAAAGCATTTGTATAATTCCATATGGGTATTCCTTGGAATGTTTGCGCATATTACTTCTGTATGCCATACACAGTTTGACATTGAAAATCAATTGCAAATAGATAGTTTCACATGGGAGCATCTTTCATTTGTTTTGAAATTACCGAACTATACCAAATTGTTGTTGGGGATGAGCGCATCAACCCATTTTTATCATAGCAAATGCTCTTATATTTCATAAATATTGGATAATTATGATCTTATGTAATATTGTGCACATATTGGGGATAATCGTATCAACCCATTAGATTATGACATTGAAGATGTTAAATACCATTGCTTGTAAATGTAGTGGGGATGAACGCATCAACCCTATCAATGCTATTCAGCATGATGCAATCGCCAATGTTGCTCCTGCTGCACGGAGTAGGTGCAGCGGGGATGAACGCATCTACCCATTTCTTTATTAATATTTCTATTGATTTGCACGCCAAGTTAGGTAATTTCTATGCACGCTATTACGGGCAAACTGGCGGTGTGTTGCAAGTGCCGGTTTCTGGCTGTTGGCATTGTCGCTTTCTTGGTGGTTGTACCCAATATGCTTCCCTTATTTGCTGCTGTCTAGAAGCACGGGGATCTACAAGTTCCGGCAAGAAATTCCACTCATAGAAGCTACATAGGGATGACACCGCTTCAGTTTTCCAAAAGTTGTTGTCATAAAAGATTTTCTCTCTTTCAAGAATACCACCAGAAAACACAACAAAATCACACCAAGGCTTTTTTAAAATATGTAATTGGCCTTGCACTTGATAATAATATTTGTCGGTCCTTTTCAACCTGAGGTGTCCATCAGCATCAATATCACAATAGAAAGACGTATCATTCTTTGCACGTTGCAGAGGAGCTTTGGTGTTATACTTGAATGGACATTTTATTTCTAAAATGCTATATTCCACAAGCCCATCAGGGGTGGCACACAAAAATGGATATTCATTATCGATAAAGATGCCACATGGATGAACTGTAACATTGAATTTCCTGGCGTATTCTTGCTTTGCAATTGGCTCATTTGCAGGACCATGTGCAATTGCAGGTACATTATCTAACGATCTGGTGTTGTATAATTTGTTGCGTACCCAAGAACTTGTGCGTTTCCTTTTGGTGCTTTTGCAAATTTCGCCAAATTTGGATGCTCCAATTTGATTTTGTCGAATATCTCTCCAAAAGGGGCACAAATGTTGTTCTAGAGTTGACCGCTCCAAATTGTGCAGATCAACACATTCATTTTGAATGTTGCTCAGGTATTCAACTTTGGCATCTTCATATACCTTAACTGACATATCCGGTTGAATACATTGCGGTCCATAATGTTTGTCGGTGTTCCCGTAGGTGATTCGTCTTCTTGCAGTGGGGACGCGAACTTGCTTCAAAGCCTTTCTTACGGCCCGCCTAACTGACAATGTTTCAAAAATGTTGTTTGGTGTGCTGGGCTTAACTTTGTTCAATTCCTGCAACTTAAATCGTAGGGTGGTAATGATGTGTTCTAGTCCGTGGAGATTATAGCTTAGAGCTGCTTGTTGGCATCTATACTGGAATGTCCCCCGGCATGTCAAACACAACCGTTTCCCTGCTGTAAATTTGCCCACAAGCTGCATGAATGTTTATGCTGCATTGCTTGTTACATTCTGCAACAAATCTTTTGAATGTTTCAGCAGTGGCCAGACAGCATCCTTTAAATCTCTCTTACTCTATTCGTCTAGTTGACAGTTGTCTGCTTTACCAGGACGGTCACAGTAAAAATCCTCAAAGTGCAGATGATTCCCAAGAAAAATGCAAGTGTACGTTTTTAAGGTCATTGCACAGTTGCACTTCTGTGCCATTGTTAGCGTGGCGATAAGTAGCAATTTTCCGTGCTATATCTGCCATCAGATTGCACTTGGCGCCGGTCAATCCCTTCACGAAGCTTTTCAATGTAAATAGAATTTTCTTGTAGTTCTTTACAAGGTGATTTGTGCATTCAACTTTTTCAACAATTATACCTAATCAGTTTGTTTGATTGCTGAAAAAACACAGGAATCACCATCTCCAATGAAACTTTTATATACGAGTCCTTGCATTTTCCGGCTGTTGTTGAAGCCTTCTGCTTTTCAGTCGGCTTCCATTGCAGTTGACGTTCCACTCCAATTTCTATAGCATTTGTGCTCGCGTATGGGCACATCTGCTTTTTTGTCAAAATCACAAATGCTGCAGTATTTATTTCTGACGCCAACGAATAGGATTTTTTTGGTTTCATAGCCAATTATCACTGCTACTCCAGAGTTGGATGTATATCTTTGTCCATAGCTTTGATGAGACCATGCACCATCAACAATAACTTTGATCGCAGGAAGGCCATTATGTAGATGTCCTTTCAACAGAGCAATCCTCTTCTCATCTTCAACGGCTTCCTGTATCGTTGTCAATAGTTTCCCAGACATAATACAGTTCATTTCTTGGTCTAATTTCCTATATTTTTCTTCGGAGACTGTCTTTAGCCCACAGATGGCCATTGCTTCTTTCATATTGTCAAATCCACACCCAACAGCCCTAAAGCCCAATACAACTGTAAGATTGGGATCAACATTGTTTGTTATATCTGAAGTATTGCTTAGCAATATGCTTTGTTTGCATTTGCTGCATTTGAATTTTAATGCAATTCTGGCACCTAAACTTGTTTTATTTTCAAATTGCATTTGCCTATTTTCTGTGCATTCATCTCTGCATTATTACTTTGTGAATTCCGTCAACAAAGTGATGCAAGTCTACCATGATGCGCTCTTCTGGAATTTTGTCAATGCCTCCAAGCAGATTATTAGAATAGCCTTGATTAAAAGGAAATTCATAGGATTCCATTTCATCGTGCTCCCTGTAAGTTGTAAATGAAATAGCCAAATTTTTTTATAGAAACTTAGAGATCAACTGTTATTTTGTTACAATCATCTTAGTGAAAAGAAGGTAAAAAGAGGAATACATACATTTCTTTTTCTGTTCCATTCTTGCAATGTCCGTCCCCAAGGCACATGCTTTCATAATTATGTGCCTAATGGACCAGCTGTGTAGTAGAGGATGCAATGATTGGTGGAGAAGCAGGAACTGATGAGACAGATATTTGGTTAGCTGGAGGTAATTCCAAGTGAAAGTCTACTAGTTTACTGGCATTTGGATTCTGTTGCTTCAAGGGTGCTTGAGTTTTGAGTTTCTGGAAATGCTGGAAACAGTGTGTCATCTTGAGTTATTGGTACTGTCGAGGTATCCGTGGTCACAGGCATCGTACTACAAGGTGAGCTTTGTATGATGGGCATCAACGCAGTCCTTACATCATGTAGAAATAATATGTATGTATATGCCTGCATCTCCAACTTTTTCATCAATAAACTTCTTACCTTAGTAGTTGGCATTTCTTACCACTATAGCTCCGCACACTAGGTTAGACATAAAATTCTCCTACACCTTGATTACAAACATTGTCGCTGTGAAAAATTAAAAATATTGCATGAACATTGCTAGGAAAGTGACAAAGTAAATTGCACAGACCAACCAACAAGAGATTCGAAAATAGCTTTATTTAAACTGTATAAGATATTAATTACATTGATTGTATGCACTAAGACATAATGAGTAATGTTATTATATAATTTGCAAAAGGTCACATTAAATTGACCATTTACAATAAAGCTCCGCCCTATGAATTTAGCCCCGCCTACTGACTAATAGCAGAGGAAGTGAGGACAGAATTCACTGAATTCAGCATAGAGAAAGCATATGTAATATTGAAATGCAAAATGGTTCAAGTCGGAGATGTAGGGAAAAATGTTTTAGAGAAACTTAGATCTCATAGCAATAACAAGGATCCAATTTCCACCAATTGACCATTTAAAATTCTGGAGATGTCCATAGAGGAGATAACTTTCCAAAATTAATTTATGTGGCATCTTTGAGTGATCCTACAACATTTACAGGCTGGCCACTCAAAATATTAAAAATATTATAAGAATTATAAGAATTATAGGAATTTAAAATAAAAATATAGGAAATTTACAGGAATAAAATATACAATGTTTATTTATAAAATGATACATTTTTCATTGCATATGTAACTCCAGAATGTATTTCTTCATAAAACTGTATCACATAATTATATAGTGTCTTGTTTTTTGGCTCGTTTAGTGTGCACACTTGATTTTTCTAGCTTGCGCCTTTTAGATTGCACGCCTTTTTGTTCCATTCGGACTAATTCCAGCTTTTTACTGGCAACTGTACATTTGTCTTCAGCTGCAGACAACATCATTTGCGCGACGGAAATGGTTTTCATATTTTGGTCTTTAATTCCAGCCTATAACAATTGCAGTTGTTCGGTTTATTTTTGACCCAAGTACAGTAGTGTGAAAATTATCATGCGAAAAAAATTTTACACTTTTTTTGCTATTAACATCGCATATTTACAAAGTCTAAAGCCAAATAATGATTTTATTGTACATATTATAGTAACAGGTGATGCTTACACATACATATGTATTTCAGAGAAATATGACTAATGAGTTCATCTTTTCATCATCTGGTGGGAAAGTAGCCCCTTACAACCGAAAAGTTAGCATGAAAACGTCATACAATACAGTTCTGTGAAAATAATTAGAAAATAATACGTTTTGCAACTTTTTAATTTGAGCGCGAATAAAAAAAAAGGGAATAACTTGGAGGCTTGAAATTTTGATTGCCCCTTTATGAACATGCTGACAAGATGTTAACGAGAGAAAATATTTTTACAAGAATAAAAGCAAAGGTGAAATGCCCTTTTTCAATATGCACCCTGCAAGCATCATATGGCGTTCGATTACAATTAGAGTTCTTTAGTGTCAACGTTCAGTTTTAATATTTGGTTGGGGCACCTTTGGTCATAACAACCGCCTTATATATCTTGGGCAAAGATTCAATAAGGTTGCGTACATATTCAGTATTTCATTATACCAACAATGTATAATTGCGTCAATGAAAATGAGAGTTCAATCAATATTCTTATAATCATTTTCTCATACCAAACAATATTTTTTATGGAAACATATTGTCAACATGTTGATAAAGTGGCCATAAAGATTTCAAGCCTCCAAGTTATTTCTTTATTTTTTTATTAGCACTTAAAGTTGAAAAATGTTGCAAAGCGCATTATTATTTTCTAATAATTTTCACAGCACTGTATTTGTATCGAGCTTTTTAAATCTGATTTATCATTATTAGCATTCTAAGCTATACTGTTTGTCCGTTCTAGTGACACTTCAGGTTTAGTTCAGTACTTAGATTTTCTACCCATTTTGATATACAAAGTATGGGAACAGCACTGCTCAAAATCTTCAAATTATTGTGGCCTGATGCCTTAATTGTGCTACCTACTGGAGGAAATGGAAAACAAAAGCCAATAATGCATGGGATAAAGGATGTGTAAGCATCACCTGTTACTATAATATGTACAACAAAATTATTATTTGGTTTTAGACTTTGTAAATATGTGATGTTCGTAGCAAAAAAGTGTAAAAATTGGCTGTAGCATAATAATTTTCACACTACTGTAGAATATCCTTATCATTATACGTTTTAGTTTGTTGACTGTAATATTGTATGTTTAAAAAACATAAAATACCATAAATTAGCTTAGTGACGTTTCATTGTAACGCCCATGTACCACTCTAACGCCCATGGGCAGAAAAATGAGAAATTTTTTAATTGAAAAATGGGTTAAAACAGCAATGTTCCACATTATCACCCATGTGCGATAAAGCGGTGTAATACGGTATATGTTGTACTGTGTTGACGCGTATAGATGCAAGGCTTGGGTGAAAAGCATCGGGCGAAAGGACTTCCTGAGCAAGTCTCCATCCGAACTATATAACAGTTTTCGGATTTGCGCCGCACATTTCCGTGATTGCGATTTGAAAAGCTCGCCCAATAGAATGTTATTGGCAAAGGACGCTGTTCCATATGTTTCCATTGCACATGACAAACACTTCTGTCGCACACCTTTTGCTGATATCACGGTAAAGTAACGGCTTTAATCATATTAGCCCATTTGTGCGCAAGGTTGCAATTTTTGACAAATTCTTATGAATTTCTGTTCCTAGGCTATAAAAAAATGCTAACCTCAAAAATAAAAGAACTTTCCCTAAGCATTTTCCAGGTACATTATTTCCTGTTGCGTAAACGCCATGCTGGGCATAAATGGGTTACGAAATCCATCTCTCACTACAATTTTAGCACTCCTGCATGTTTTATTTTCAATAGAATGGGCAGGTAGAATATGCGGGACAAGGCAGTGCAGCGTTAACAAAGAATTCCTCAAGTCATTGATATTTGTTTGGGATTTTTCATTACTACTCACTCAACGCCACCAGCTCTTGTTCAGTCAATGGTCTTAGAACGTATAGAAAAGCTGCAAGATGCCGGATTCCGAGTGACGGCACTTGTATGTGACCAGCATCCTGTGAACCAGGCAGTATTCTCTCGTCTGCTAATCACTGAAACCTATCCCTTCTTTCTCCACAATGACATGAAAATTTTTTGCATGTTTGATCCACCGCATTTATTAAAGTCACTGAGGAATATGTTGTACAAGTATAACCTAGCCAAGGAGCGACAAACTGTCAAGTGGCAATATATTAGGGACTTCTACCTTCGTGAATCAACGTACAAGATCAGAATGGCACCAAAATTAAAAGATAATCATTTCGCAATGGATAAGTCCTTCAATAAAATGAGAGTATCCTATGCAGCGCAAGTATTCAGCCACAATGTTGCAGCGGGGATATATTCAATGGTTGCGATGGGTAAGTCTAGATTTCTTAATCTTATTTTCTTTATGTTGTAATGAACTGCTATAATATACTAGGGCGGAACGAAAAGTAATGCCTGTTTGCCTGTAACTTTTTTAGTTTTTGACCGATTTTAAAAATTATTACACGGAATGAAAGCTCCATATGTCTAGCATACGGGACAATATTCACTTTTCGATATTGTCCCCATTTTTTTCCCACGCGCACGCGCTAAAGATGAACAAATTTTGTATCACGTCAGCGCACTTCTGTGAAGGGGTGGATCAGTTATTTGATTCAGTGAACGTCAAAACATTTTTGTCAAAGAAAAAGCCCCTGCTGAGCGGTTGTCAAACAAAGAAATTGCACAACAAATTCTGGGAATCATTCAGGCAAAGCATGGCCTCTTGGAAATTTATTAACAGCAAAGGATTAGAAGTGAAGACTCGCTGCTTAAGGGGTTGGCGTATCACATTAGCTGCCTTTCAAGGGCTGTTAATATGTTTTGAAGAAATGGATGTGAAATTCATGCTCACTGGAAGATTCAACCAAGATTCCCTAGAATGCATGTTTAGTTCAATACGAAGGATGGGTGGCCACCGAAAAACCCCACGATCGAAGAGTTCAGACCGGCCTTTGCCAGCGTTGCTGTCAGCAGCTTACTTGCCCTAAGTACTTCCCAGAATTGCAAGGAAGATTTGGACACGGTACTTCTTTCTAAATTGAAGACTCGGCATGTCAAACGCAGACAGGTATTCATCAAGGATTTGTGCCTTTTATTTATATCCAATAATTCAATTATGCTTCAATGTTCACAGAAAAAGAATAGCCGAGACATCAAGGACATGGACATGAGGATGCTTCCTCTTCCACCATTGAGATAATTAAAGTACCACATTTATTCTTATCACTTTTAAAAGATTTCATTGGTTTAAAATATTACTTGTTATTTTCAGAACTGTGAACTACAGGATAAAATTGCGGCAGTAAGATATTTGATATCCTCCTACCTGACATGAATTAAGCGAAATTATTTCAAGTACCGTAATAATTTCCCTTAATAACATTATCACATTTGTATGTGTATTACATCATTGGCTTTCAAAGAACGCAAAAATCGACTAGCCATTTCATAATGCACTTTATAAACATCAGTATACAAATTTTGAACTATTCCGCTATATAAAATGGGAAATCTTTTATTTATTAAAGTTTGCTAAACTTTCAACTGAAGGACGTCTCTTACATTTTGATTTCCTTAACAATTTATAAGATATGAAATTATGTCACAGTTATTTCCTTTGGTAGTGTAATAGAAATAAAGATTCCTTCTCTCATAGAATAAAAAAACACAACACGTGTTTAATAGGCAACCAGTTTCAGCTCACACACGGAGCCATCATCAAGGCCAAAGTACAGAACAACTGCCAACACATATTACAAATTAAGTAAAGACTTAAAACGTATAAATGTTCGAATTACCTTCAACAGAGTAGGCGATTAACAAGTCAAAGACACAGAATCAATCCATAGGATGTCGCCTCAACTTATATAATACAATTTTGAAATTTCATGTACTTTTCCATGCACTGTACAAAAGTAATTTAGGCAAAATTGGGCTAAAAAAGTTTTTATTTAGTATGCTATGTAAGCGTGATTTCCGTTGTCATATAGAACATGCGAATGTATTAACAATTGTTAAAAATCTGTTCTTGTCCATTTATATTCATTCCCAAGCAAGGTTGTTGTCGCGCAAACTCAATGTTGGAGCTTCCCAGAAAATGAAAAATGTTCTCCACGAATAAACAATTACAAGCAATTACTACAATTTGTGTATTTCTTTATTTACGTTTATAAACACGGGGATATAGCAAGAGCAAGGGATTTGGATAAAAGCAAACCTCATTGGATAAAAGATCCTTATTGTAATTGTGGGCGGTCTCAAAGGCGGGCCTAAAATGTAGCCAATCGCTACGCAGCACACTCTCCCCGAAACATCCTAAAAAAGGGCGGGGCGA
>WWPM01015850.1:0-10820 GCA_023279145.1 Glomeris maerens | reverse complement strand
TCCCCAGGTTTTAGTTATCCCCAGGTTTTAGTTATCCCCAGGTTTTAGTTATCCCCAGGTTTTAGTTATCCCCAGGTTTTAGTTATCCCCAGGTTTTAGTTATCCCCAGGTTTTAGTTATCCCCAGGTTTTAGTTATTTCCAGGTTTTAGTTATTCCCAGTTTGATGTTTTTCCAGGTTTTAGTTATTCCCAGTTTGATGTTTCTCCAGGTTTTAGCTATTCCCAGTTTGTCGTTTTTCCAGGTTTTAGCTGTTCCCAGTTTGTCGTTTTTCCAGGTTTTAGTTGTTCCCAGTTTGTCGTTTCTCCAGCTTTTAGTTGTTCCCAGTTTGTCGTTTCTCCAGGTTTTAGCTGTTCCCAGTTTGTAGTTGTTCCAGGTTTTAGCTACTCCTAGTTTGTAGTTTTTCCAGGTTTTTGTTCTCCCCAATTTGTAGCTTTCCCAATTGTTATTCCAGGTTTTCGCTGTACCAAATTTATGGTTATTTCAGGGTTTTATAACTCCACCAACAACAGAAGAACCAAGGGAGGGGCTAAAAATGAGCCAATCGGGGAAAAGGTGCTTATGCATTTTTTTGGCTAGGTGCTTTTGGTTTAGTTATAGCTGTTAAAAATTGACAGTTTTTCCAGGTTTTAGTTATTCCCAATCTGTAATTTTCCAGGTTTTAGTCATTCCCAACTTGTAGTTCTTTCCCATATTTTGTAGTTTATCCGCTTCTCGTCGTTATCAGAAGCGCCACATCTTTGAGCGCCATCTTCCGTCCAATTCTCGCACCACGCATTCGCTCCTTGGCATTCGCTTCCTAAACCCAGCATGTTGTGGTAGTTATCCGTGGTTGGGCCTCGTGAAATGGAAACGCAGTTGTGCAAAAATTGCGCGGATTCCAAGCGGCAAACCGATTTCTACGCGAGAAAATGCAAAGTTCTGGAGCGAATGCTCGCATTTTACCAGAGCAAAAACGGTTTGCTACCCCACTAATTAATCGCCAATTCTCGTTGACCATATCCCCAAACTGTAAACTATAAAATCACGCATTTCCTTAATTAACGCCCTAAAAATGTGACATTTTAGACTGTCTCGTATGAAAACTTATTTAATTCTCAGACAGATTTGAAAAAAATGTCCATATATCCTATTTATAAATAACTCAGTTTAAACTTAATTCAGTTTAAATGCTTGGTAATTAGGTGAAACCCTTGTTAATTCAGTTGAATTTCAAGTGAATTTACTTCAAATTCTAGTTAATAGACTTGAAATTGTGCCGAATACAATTAATTCACTTGAAGAACTAGTTAATACAATTAATTCAGTTGATATTCTTGATAATTCATTGAAATTTCAGTCAATGTACTTGGAAATCCAATCAATTCACGTAAGAACTTTGTTAATTCACTTGAACATCTCATTAATACAATTAATTCAGTTGAATTTCTGGTTAATTCTCTTGAAATTGCAATTAATTCACTTGAAAACCTAGTTGATACAATTTATTCTGTTAATATTATTGATAATTCATTGTAATTTCAGATAATTGACTTGAAATTGCAATTAATTTGCTTGAAATTCTAGTTGACACTCGTAAAATTATAGTAAATACAGTTAATCTTGAAAACTCTCTCGAAATTGCGGATGGGTTTCGTCCCTGTATACTTACGAGTAAAGGATTCGTCTCCTCTCGAACAAGTTGTTTGAACTCATAATTTTCCACTGCTGAAACGGTTAATTCAGTTGAAAACGCAGTGAAGACAAATATAATTTCCAGGTGAAGGTGCGCAATGCGCGGAAGTCGCACCAGAACCCGAGCACCCTATAAAGTTTGAAACCGAAGAAGTACGTAATTGCATTCGTAAACCTGTTGAACTTGGCAACTTAGCTAGTGATTAATTCACTTGCAGGTGACTAACGACAACCACGAACTTGGTTCCGAGCCTTCGCGCCCCGAAGAAGATGCGACAAACGTAACGTGTATATCTTTGATAAACGCCGAATCGAGAGGACGAACAAAAAAAAAAACACGTGTGGATTGGGTTTGTATATAGATGTCTGGGAACAGTTGGGGCCTTTGGCAGTTCGTGGTGCCCAAGATCGAGATGCCCACGTCGGATTCGGAAGATTGCGAGCGGCAAGTTTCGGATGGAAGAAACGGCGGAGAACCGCGACAGGAATCTCTCAGCGCGATCGATACACACGTACTGAGATTTTAACATTTCTCCTTTTTTTATGTTTTTGAGACCACGTACGCGATGGTTACCGCTAGTTGAACAAAGGTATGAAATACTGGCGCAGTACACACTCGAGAGCGTCTGGCTTCTATCTCATGTGACGATCTCAAAGATCGGCTTCATAAAAGCGTAGTGCTTTCATAAGCCTTTTCAAAAGCTGTTGGGGCATGTTAGTTCCCAAATTTTCTTCACGTGAGCGACAGTTCAGGGGAGCCACTGCTATTAGTGCTGCTTGAAATAGTGATCGTAGAAGAAAAACACGATTTTATTGGCAATATTGAAAGCCGTATCTACCAAAATATCAATGAAAAAGACGGTCGCGTCACGTCCAAGTTCCAAAGCGTCTAATTCCCGTTTAATATAATTATTGCAGTCGTCCCTCGTTAATACGGATAATCGAGGAGCCAGATTATCAAGGGAAGACTGTACTTTTTTTTAGTAGATTACTCTATATTCTGCTTGCCACCTTTTTGCCTGAAACATTTCTAAGCATTGCTTTATCAAACACAAACGGGTTTTAGCGTGAAATTAATAACGCGATTTGTTGGAAAAGCAAGTTCACAAGCTTTTCAAAGTCAAGTGCCCGGTTGCGGAAGTCGCGTGTCGTTTTCAAACCTGCGGCAATCCGGAGAACTTTGCGGAAAGTTACCGTAATTGTGCGCAATTGAATTAGAAACCCTCCCGATACGGACCACTTCGACTTTTGTCGGCTGGCCACTTAATTCCGATTGCTGCGATATATACAGTGCCGGACATTCGTTTAAGAACGATGGTTTAAAATACAATAAAATTGATTGAAACGAAGTGCGATCACCCTTATTGATGATATATTGCTGGATACGGCTTCCAATATTGTCAATAAAAGTGTGTGATCAATATATATCAAGCAGCATAAATAACATTGTTGAAATCATTGGCTACTCTGAACTGCCACCCATTTAAATTCCATTTGAACCAATAATTAGAACTGAGAACTGGACTTTTTAACATGACAATGCCTCCGTACATCATTCTGCATGCTGACAAAAAGTTGGTAAGATAGACAGAAAGTACATGTTTTGGATTGCCCATCAATAAATGTTAACCTCAAATCAATTAAGAACCTGTGGAGTGTCTTACTTCTCAAATTTTATTTAAATGGGTGGCAGTTCAGAGGGAGCCAATGATTTCAACAATGTTATTTATGCTACTTGATGTACATTGATCACAGAAGAAGGACACTTTTTTTGACAATATTGGAAGCCGTATCTACCAGTATATCATCAAGGGTGATCGCACTTCGTTTTAATCAATTTTATTGTATTTTAAACCATCGTTCTTAAACTAATGTCCGGCACTGTACAAGTGCAGTGGAATTCATTTAAGTTTCGCTATCGGTTAATAGCAAGGTCCCAGCTATTCTCGCTTCATGCAAGGATTCCACTCAGATTCCACGTAACTAAGTAGAAAAGTCGATTTTGAAACTTAGAATCCAGTGCAGCTTAGTTTAAAAAACTTTTCCGAGTTATGATCGAGTGTAACTTACTTTTTCACTCTCCCTCGTACCACATCTTGCTGCTAAATGCGGCATTGAACTTCCTGAAGGATTCACTGTGTCTGTAATTATGAAATAAACCCGAGTCCGACTCTTGCTTTCAAAGCCGTCATTTCAATTCTGCGTACAATAAAGTCCACTACTTTCATTTATCGAACGATGCGATGTAATTTCTTTTCTGGAGCGCGACACTTAAATGAATTCCACTGTAATAAACGTGAACCGTAAATTTCCTCGCGACCCGCTGTCGTTGAAATGCGGCCTTCCATGTAAGCGTGCCTTATTTCGGTTTCCCCCCCACCCCACGATGAAGATGTGCCGGTGGATGTCCGAGGGTGACCCGGCCAAGATGTGCGCGAAGGTATTGGAGAACCCAAAGGGCCTCTGCGTGCACACCGTGGAGGAACATGTTGGATCGGGACGCGAGGGCTACGTGTGCCGCTGGCACGGCTGCGCGAAGAACTCTCACCCGTTCAAACTGCGGAACTCGCTTCTCGCTCACCTGAGCACCCACACGGGGCACATGATGTACCTGTGTACCGTAAACGATTGCCGGCAGGTGTTTGTGGACGCCGAGGAACTCGGAGCCCACGCTGGAATCCACAAAGCCAAGGAGAAGCCGCAAGAATCGGTTGCGATCCGTAGCGTCATCGCGAAGCAGACATTAGCGAAGCCACGCGACGAGGGCAACCGGTGCGGGTTCCCGGGTTGCAACCGCGTGTTCCCGCGGAAGGAGGACCTGGACGAACACGTTCCGCGGCACCGTACGATGCTCATGCGCAAGAAGTTCTTCGAGTGTTCTTTCGCCGGCTGCCGCAAGATGTTCGCCAACGAAGCGGTGTTCAAGGCGCACCAAGCCTCGCACGCGCAAAGCAACCTGGCTGAAGTTCCAGAAGCGGGTCCCGTACATCCTTTAACGGTTTGCGTTGTTTTCGGATATACAGAGCGGCTGTTCAGCCCTGGCATATACTAACTTTGAGATTGGTTTCACTTGCCGCAGGGCATCTCGGAGACCGCGTC
This sequence comes from Glomeris maerens, assembly GCA_023279145.1. Lineage (NCBI taxonomy): Eukaryota > Metazoa > Arthropoda > Diplopoda > Glomerida > Glomeridae > Glomeris > Glomeris maerens. The sequence continues at coordinate 6,049 of WWPM01015850.1, read as the reverse complement.
GGAAGCAGCAGCTCCTCCTCGACCCGGCACTGAAGTTAAGGCGAGTTTCTGAATTCCCGCGCCCGAAAAGAAAAGAAAACCCAAATCGTAGAATATTCCCTCTTTTCTTTTTAAAAATCGAGCAGGAACCAAATGCGCCTAGCGAGAAGCAAGGAGCGGCTAACAGTCGTGGCGAACCACCTGTAAGTTTCTAGGCGCAATACACCCATTACACGCATTATCACTCTTTGAAACGAGTAATTCCACTCTCTGCTTGCTGAACGGTTCAACATTTATGGTTCTTGATCACGAACGCATCGTAACCATTAAAAAAAAAAAAACAACAAATAGCGATGTAGTTTACCGTAAATGCTTGAACAGTGCTCTGTATAGAATACAGTGAAACCTGTATAGTTGGACACCTGAAAATGTTGGCCACCTGGTCAAGTTGACCACTTTTTGTACGCACAGAATCGCTTCCATAGAGTTAACATTGCGGTACCCCTGGATATTTTGGACACCCGTCTACCTTAGACATTGGATGGGGTAATCCGCACGAAATGATAGCAAACCTATCCAAGTCCGCTGCGACTGTTCTGGTACAAGCGTCTTAAATACAATGTCAAACGCAAGCTAAAAGAATTGACTCTAGATCAAAAAAATTAATTTAATTGATGCTCCTAAGTCTGGTAAGTCATTTCGGAAATTGGCAAAAGATTTCGGAGTATTTTATTTGAAAAGAAAACAAACCAATATAACCGGTTATTTTAACAAATTGTAAAAGTATCTTGTTCACGTGAAAATGTATGCTTTTTTTTACCTCTTAAGTGTTTTTATGATGAATAAAAGCAAAATTTATTATAATTTTTGTCGCCCCTGAATATATTGGACAACTGTCTAACTTGGACGCTTTTTGGCTGCACCGATGGTGTCCAACATAGACAGGTTTCACTGTACTTAATTACAGCCCGGGTATAAATCCTGGTTTCAAACCGAGGTCGCCGAGTAAACTGGGTTTCAAATTGAATGATGAATGACCTAGGTTCAAAGAGCTTCAGATTGAACCTGACGATGATGATGAAGACGACGCTGTTGATGGTGTGTTGCTTGTCTTACACTCGTTTGAAATGAAGTAATGTTTGTTCAGATCATCCACTTTTATACATTTCTTAACACCATAGATTATTAATTCTTTTTACACGCCAAATGCCAGAAAGCAATTACAGCCTGGTCTCGATTAAAGCCCGGTATTCGAATATACTGCCCTGGCTGCGAGAGAGATAAAAAATAATTACGGCCCCGGGGCACTGTTCGAGCATCTACCTATAACTTTTGATCCACTTTGAATTGAACGATACCTGTTCCCTGCCTTTTTTGAAAGGCCGACCCAAAAAAGTCCTGCTACGTAGTTTGCCGCTGGGAATCGGAGAACACGTGCGCTACCGTGTGCGGCAAGGTGCTGAGCGTGGAGGCGCTCTTGACCCACGTGCGCGACGACCACGCGGGCCCCGAGGACCCCGGCCGGCACGTGTGCATGTGGTCGGCGTGCGAGCGAAGGGACCGCGTGTTCCTCTACAAACGTGAGCTCGTCGCGCACGTCCAGACCCACGTGTGCAGCAGACACTTCTGGTGTCTGGCGAAGAACTGCGGCCAGTGGTTCTCCACCGAAGAGGAGCTGGCCGGTCACCGCGAGGCGCACGAGGTCTTCGTCGCGGCCCGGCCGGAAGTCCACTGCTCGTTCACCGGCTGCGACAAGAAGTTCTGGTACAAGAGCCGTTTGCGCAAACACGTGCTAGCGAAACACTCGGGCAAGAGGTTCCGGTGCCCCAACCGCGCCTGCCAGATGAGGTTCAAGACGAAGGAGCGGATGACCGAACACAATCTGAGGGTTCACGAGGGGAAGCCGAGGTACGTGTGCGCGGAGGAGTCTTGCGGCCGCGTGTTCAACTGCGGCAACCACCTGAAGAGGCACGTGCGGCTCCTCCACCTCCTCGAGAAGCCGTTCAGGTGCACCGTGCCCGGATGCGGCAAGGAGTTCGCGTACCCGACTACTTACGAGACCCACCGCAAGTCGCACGCCAAGGAACCGCCCCAATAAGCCTAAACCACATACATATCTGCGTGTTTTTATTTTCAATAAAGATTTGAAACGATAACAATTACAGAGTAATAATTTCTTCACGATGGTGAGGGTCTTGTTCGGTGTCCGTTGCTTTTCCCTGGAAAATACAAAAAGGGCACCACGCTTAGCCTGGGACGAACCATATACACTGTGTTAACTTTGACTTACAGTTTCAGGTGCGAGGTGATCAGTACGAGCTGCCGGGCGACTTGCCGCCGTAGCCGCCGCCGCCGCCACCACCTCCACCGCCGCCTTTGATAATTCCTCCACTGCCTCTGCCCCCGGATCCTCCTCCTCGTCCTCCTCCTCCTCCTACACTGCCACCACCCCTTCCTCCTCCAAGTCCTCCGAGACCTCCCCCGGATCCGTGTCCGCCGAGTGACCCACCACCGCTACCGTATCCATCGCCGCCTGCTTTGCCGCCGCCGCCGCCGCTGCTGCCGCCAGCCCCGAAGTCGTCTTTTCCTCCGCCCCCGTGGCCTCCACCGCCTCCGAGTCCTCCACCACCTCCAAAGCCATCACTTCCTCCTCCACCATGTCCTCCTCCTGCTCCACCACCACTGGATCCTCCTCCACCCACCTTAATACCGCTTCCACCTCCCGAGTAGCTGCCGCCGGCAGAGTAGCCGTCGTCGGCGCAAACCGCGGCCACGAAGGCCAAAACGCCCAGACCAACAGCGATTGCCTGTTTAAAAATAAAACATTTCTTCGTGTCATTTTCAAATTGTTATACTGGAACGCATAATGGACGATCAATGGGGAGCGTGAATTGTAGATGTCACATTTTATGTAGGTGCTACTTGGGAACATGGGTTTATAGGAACTTTATGTCTTGTTTTCATGCAGGGAAGACACCCTGTCAGTATATTGACCATGAATTTAAAGACACCCTGTATAATACACTGAGGAATAAAATATTCAGTGAGAAATCCTCGACTCGTAAATAAGAAGCAAAGAACAGAAAATATTCTTCCTTTAATTCATCATGCCGACTAGTTTCGGCTCCGCTTCAGAGCCATCATCAGGGCAATTTGTAGGAGAACTACCAATACAACAACGAGGTTAACCATAATTAACCAAACCAGTATTAAGCTAAGGTACACACCTCGTCACGGGGAGAGACAAACCTCGACAACATCAAAGATCAGAAAAGCGCAATATACAGGCAAACTCCGTGAAATATTTTCTGTCCTTTCCTTCTTATTTATGAGGCGAGGATTTCTCACTGAATATTTCATCGAATAACTCGTAATTAAATAGCCCCACTATCGAGTTCAAAAAGAGGAATGTTCATCGTAAACGCGGCTCGATAGTAAGTCTGGACCTGATGATTACTCGCTGATGAGTCGAAACTAGTTGTCAAATAAAAACACGCATAGTGTTTCATCAAATTGTGAGAAAAGGATCTCTTTGGACATTATCTCGGCAACAATGCTGAATTATTTTCCGGTGTATTTTCGTGGAAAAAGGGTCATCGTGTTGGGCCGGACCTCGGGGTCACGAGCCATCATAAATAAAAGGGTAAAGAATCGGAGTATGACATTACGTTTTGGCATTGTTGACATGCGGTCAAGTGACACTAGCCACATGTTCTAATCACAGGTTATAAAAGGGAAACGTACTATTACTTCTGAAACACCATGTATAGCATATTGATATACTTACAAGACGCATGGTTGCTTTCTTGAAGAGTCCTGTCGTGGTGTGTTGTGAGGTTTCAACGTCTCGCCGTCTTATATATACGAGAAACTCGCGAATAACAGCCTTGGGTTTTATTGTGTATATTAGTTTTTTTATTTGTAGTTATAATACATGAGCAATTATGCAACTGGAAGGATTCACCTTGAGCATTTCTTATTTTGTGTTTTTTAAAGATGCTGACAGGTAGTTTTTAGAAGATGATTTCTTAGAAGTGAGATTGCAGGAAGAAGACTGTTTTTTGTTAAATGTCTTAAGACATTTGACCAAAATATCTCCATTTATTTTGACTATTAAGATTTAAACATTCCTAAAAGAACTGCATTTAATATTGAGCAAATGTATTTGTCGCTTTCAATGGAAAAAACCAATTTCATTTTATCCGTATTGTAATTACAAATAATTATTGGTGCACTTGTAAAAAAAAAATACATTTGAGTCGGGGGAAATCCCATTTCTTTTTCAGATGCGTAATTGCACATGTCCATGTTAATTCACTGGAGGAAGAATGCACGCATCACGTACAACTAATCAAATGTCAATTTCCTGGAAATAGTTTTTAGCGAATTCTTTATAATGAAAATTATTTAATATTTAAACCACGTTTTGCAGTAAGTATATTTGCTTCTAGTTGATTCCCAGAAAACCCTGGGTGAAAATTTTCCATGTTTAATACGGTATTCTTAAGAAAGGCATTCATTCGTAAAGATGACTTTCAGATTCGGGATGAATAGTGGTGACCAGTATAAATAAAAACATGAGCATCGACCTTCTTTCAGTATCAAAATTGAAGATGACTCCATACTTTTCTCCAGACATTCAAAAGAAATTATTTTTTTCCGCAGCGTCAGTCAAAATTGTTGGTTTTATTTACTTTGTTAATTTCCCTCTTCACTGTTATCGGAAATTGTTGTTCGTTGGTTTGGATGACTTCTTTGGTGAGATGTGTTCTAAGTTTTGTAATCTTAAATCAATATTTCCTTAGCTATCTTCTTGTTATCGCCCCGATGATGTCTCGCTGATGAGCCGAAACTAGTTGGCAATTAATAACAAATGAGTGCTTAGTGACCTTTCTTATTGTTTATGAGAAGAACTGTATTTTGGTACTTGTAGCGTAGGTCCCTGGCCCTGAGCCGATCACAATTATTCATTTCATTGTTCACGAGTAAAAGGATTATTTCTTCAAATTAACTTTGTTTGAACTCGTGATATCCAACAAAGATGAATAAGTATTACCTGCAGAGGCAGCAACCTGTGGATTCTCCCTTTCCCGTCTCAAATTTGTCAGTACTTGGACCTTCTATAGATCCCTACTTGATTCTTATTACAGTGGTAAATGAGTGTACCTTCAAAATAATATGACAGGTGAGAGGCAAGGGGACTCGCTGAAATCAGTCATTACACCAAGTGTTCATGACCAAAATGTGTACCTTCCTGCCGCAAACCGACTGCAGGATGCAATAAATCTGTTCTCATGTGCAAACCCTGGTTAAACTGATTTCCAGTGATTTCACCCCCACCTGCTGCGGTTAAAAAAAATGTTTCCACCGAAAGTTACTGATTTCGAAGTGTACTTTCAGAATCTGCTAAAAAAAACTGGGGGTTCCCATTCAAATTTTCAAAGTTACCCCTTCCACCCCCCCCATAACAGGGGGGGGGGGGCATTTCCGGCACACACTGATGTGTCCCTTCATATGATCACTTTTTCATCCCGGACAATTTCGGATACGACGTTTGCTTTCCAAGATTCCGACTCGTCTCAAGATAAATGAAACGCCCGGTATACAAGGTCATGAATGGTCAGATTTCCAATCTGTTTGATGTTTTGCGCTCAGACAAGAGTGTTTATCATTTCTCTAAAATATGCCACCCTCCTAAGATCAACAGCAGCAATGTTCAAACGCGAATGACCTTGACTGGTACCTTTGACCTTGACGGCAATGCCTCCAATAGATAGCCTAGTCTGCGTTATCTAACATGCACTCGCTTTTTCCACTCTATACCTTGCATCCTTCCTGCTATTGGGTTTGGCTCTTTAAAAGTAGACACCCTGTATATATAGGCTACACACAAGGATAAATTCAGTGGAGGGTTTAAAACAAAATTCTGTTTAAATAAGTCGTATATATTTATAGAAAAAAGGACTTGGAGGGGGGGTAGAAAGCTTTCCGGTTTTTACAACTTCCAAATGCGCGATTGTCTGATTTCACCCAATTAAGGTTTCCTTCTTTTTTACTTTGATGTAGTAGT
>WWPM01015843.1:0-55260 GCA_023279145.1 Glomeris maerens | reverse complement strand
GGGGGGGGGGGGCGCACTGGACCTGCATACGCATTGATAGGCCATCGCCTAGCCTCGTTTCCGAGGTCCCTTCTTACTCATTTCCACTATCACACCACCCCATTGCTTGTTACCCTCCCTAGGCCAAGCAGACCAACAGTCCAACGCCACAGATTGCACAAAGAACGCCAAGATGGACAGCGGACAAAAGATGACCACTTGCGCAAACGTCGCTCGCCTCAATAGGAAATGCATGACTTGAAAATTAGGCCCAAGTTTCCCCATTATCTCTTCAAATTTGCATTTACCCAAAAACCTTCCCAATTCTCAATGCGGAATTGTTTGTTTTTCAGTCTGTGCAGCTTCATTCGGATTTCCCTATATACGCCAACAATAGCACAAAGGAACTCAGGAATGGACAATGGACAAAAGATGACCACTCTGGCGGCTTCTGGTTCTATGGGAAAACGCATTTCCCACAAAATAGGCTTAATAATATGATCGCCAAGCATACAATTTTCCATGGTTTTCTGCTGCTTTGACGACGTTTACTACAAGGGCAAACAGATAGATAGCATAGCATATGTTTTTCAATTTCCTGAAACCATGAGCATCGACAAAGACGTATTTCCAATTAAGCTAGAAAAACCAGTCTTTTTTTTCTTAATGCAAAATTGATATAAATGCTTTAAAAAAAGCACATTCAAAAGTAATCAAACGAATGAAGATAAACTGATAGGCCTACATACTCATTAAAACTCCTATTAATTATTCCTACTACATGCAGTACATGTGCTGTGCGCAAAAAGCTTTATTTATCCACTCAAACTACCGATTCATCACTATATGAAAATATTAATCATATTATCTCAAAATTTCGACTTTTTAAAATGTTTGTAGCCGTTTCACCAGTCAATCCACACACTCACTTTATAATTTCAATTACATAGTTCTTGCTTATAAGATATGGAAAGTGAGTTTTATGGCGTTCCCTTACAAAAATTTTAGATCTAAAGTGATCACTATATTTGTGATCACGATTTGGGCAAATCACTTAGATCTAATTTATCAATTTGATCTAAGTAATCAGTGTGATGCCTTTGATCCGTGTGATCCCTTTGATCATTTTGATCCCGGTGATCATTTTTGTCCCGTTGATCCAGGCGATCTTTTTTAATCTGATCAATTCACGAGATTTAGTTATGTGATATTCTCTTACCTGGAACCACAGATGTACCAAAGATTTTCCCAAATGAATATAAATGAAACCCATTGTACCAAATAATTTGTTTTTATTGCAACTCAAAATTGTTTACACAATTTTTGCGGGATTTTTTGCACGAAAGGAACTGAGCATGCTCCCCAATGTATGAACAAGGGCACTTTTGGTGTCCTGCCATAATTCTTTTTTGGCCTTCTGCAGTGTAAAATCTAAAGGAATAAAAGCCAGATTTAGTACATGAAAAATGTAATTACAAACAAGTATGCATAATTACCAAGAATAGCTTTCACGGCATCTCCATGCAGGGCTTGTCTTACATCAGCAGTTTTGCCAAGTGGCCCTTTCGATTGGCCACCAAAAACGGAACACGTGGCCAAGGCTTCTTCCTTGAATATGGATTTTGCCAAATTTCTTGCCAGCTGTTTACCAGATCGTGCCGTCTGCAAAATTTTCTTAAGACATTCCGATGGAATATAAACCATAGAATTTGGCATCAATCTGATTACCTAGAAATAGAAAGCATTAATAAAGATCATACATACTTTTGAAATAATTCTGTTATGAAAGTTACATTGTTATCTGTTTCCTTCCAAATCAACTGGCTGCTTGAATGAACGTAGTCGAGCTCCATATTCAAAAAATCATGGCACTATAATTTAGAATAAATATTAGTTAATCATATCAATTTCAAATATTAAATGAAATGTACGTTTACTATTGGGGCATTTACTGGCTTCTCTGCATTCATATCCATTTCCAGCCTACAATTTTCAATAAGATGCATATTATTATACAACTAACTAACATAGCAAAAATACATGTACTTACATGTGGCAGTCGCGATTATCATCATTTGCTTCAGCAGAATTACTAGCATTACCCCTACTGTTTAAATTGTTAATGGCAAAATATTATATAATAAAATAGGAACATTACACTTGCTATTATTTCCACTTACCTTGTTGTAGTATTAATCAAATTTCTACAACTTTTTATTTCAACGAGCACTGCTTTGGCTATAATGAGTGTGCTCTTAAGCTCTGCAACTAAAAAAAATATCATTAATCTATTTGCAAAATTATATTATTACTAGCCAGCACATTTCATTAAATATTTACCAATGATTTCATTTTCTTTCAGTTTACTTTCTAATTCTTTATTCTGTTTTTCTAGTTCATCAATTCTTCTTTCCAAAAGATGTATTTTTTGGTCTTTATTAGTAGTTTCTTGCAATTCCTTAAATGGCGATATTGATAGTGAATCGTCACAAATTGGCTGCGATGCCTGTCGGATTTCCGCAGCCTGGGCAACAGTGGACGTTTTCCCCTTTTTAGGCTGTTACAAAATATATATATACCATAATTTGCAAGTTATATAAAAAAAATGAAACTATAAAAATACCCAACATACATAATGTTTTTACTTTACATTTATTACAATACAGTTATCTATTAATTGAAACTATTTAAATTGCAATACAAAGTCTGCATTAAATTTAATTATAGTTTTGTAATAAAATATGATAAAGCTTCCTTACATATTTTAATGATATTCAATAATTTGGAAATTCGTAAAATTTTTTAAAGTAATTGCAGATAATAAAATCCAATATAAATTCAGCACATCTAACCTTTGATTTTGATGATTTTTCAGAAATTTCATCATCAGATGAAATTAAAGCATTTTTATTTGAAATTCTTTTTCTTTTGGCTGGGCATTGCTTCGGTTTTTGTAATAGCTTTTCCTTCTCTTCTTCCAATTTGTCATAGTTATCTATAATAACAAAAACGTGGACCAGAAAAAACAATTTGTAAAACATTTAGAATGAAATTAAGGAAATACATTTCCCTATATGCAGTTACAAAAAGGCTTAATTGTAATGCCCATAATTGTATTTGGATTAGCAGCAATAGCATGTACAATATCATGCAATTGTTATTCTTAGATTACAATATGTACCCTAACCTAAAGGATTAACAATTGCAAGATATTTTCCAAATATTTTATACAATATGCCATGTGGGAACAATTTTATTATACAATTAATCTACAAATTTAACACTTGTCTGCAACATTAACATGTGTCTTAATTAATGTACATATTCTGCATTAACTTTAAATTAAGTAAATTATATTTTTGATTGTTTTAATTTGGTGTTATATGAAAATACTACTCTGAAAACAACATAACTTACCACTTCTATTCAGCACAATGGCATCAAAATACTTGTTTCTTGATACTGTTTTTGTCTCCCACTTGATAACAACTTCATCTCCAATGTTAACATCTGATGAATTTCCTACTATAGTTTCTGTAGATAGTTCAGAGAGAGATTTGTCCATAACAAATTCCACTAAAATAAACCAAGCCATTTTGAATTTGGTATATGATGAAGGCTGCATCAAATGAAGACTGCCAAGTGCAAATGGCATTCTGGTATCAAAGCCCTAGGTCAAGGGCAAGATGGCGGCATAAAGGAATGCAGATGTGCATGGCCCAACCATGTGACCCAACAAGGATATGCCCATTGTTACATTGGCATTGCCCTTGAGCCAGAGACATTTCTTGCTAGCTATTTGTGGCCTAGCTTTATTAGTGCAACACTTCTCAACAATGGCTATGAGAAGCACCTTATTGACTGGGAGAAAACAAAAACGTGGACCATACAAAAAATATGTAATTAATCCAGCAGAAGAGGTATGTGAAAAATTTTGTAATGTTTTTTTTTATTTCATCCAAAGTGAAGAGCAAATACTTAATTTATTGTGTGTTTTTGTTTGTAAAGATTCTTTGCTTAAAATGAAAATATTTCAAAACCGCCTAAATATTTTAATCATTTCTAAAATGTGAATTACAATTATTATTAATTAACTTACAAACTAATCAAGGGTTAATAAATTACACCTTTTACACATTTTTTGTCTGAATTTACTCTGTTAAACATAACATATAAATAAATTGATAGTCTTACTATAAATATTTAAGTATTTTAATTGTTAATTAATGAGTGGTTGTGTTAATTAGTTAGAATAGGTACCTACCTATTAGTGTTGCTCTTTGTTTTGGTTGTGTAATAAATAGGCATTTTCAATAACAATTTGTATATTGCAGATTCCAAGACAAACAAAATCAAGACTATTAAACCAGGAATTGAATTTGGAAATTGAGAATCAAGGTATTATACATTAATAGTTGTTTCTTGTTTATACATATCAAGATAAGGTAATAATAAGGTAATAAGGTAATATATAATAATTAACCAGAAATATTTGCACAGGCAGCAACATATGTATATTGTTCAAGTTGTAAACTGAAGATCATGGAAACTATATGAACTATTTAATACAATCAGAAGAGATGCTCCCTTGCTCATAAATTAAAACACAAACATGTTATTTTATTACACCATGTTCCCATGTTCAATGGGAATATTAATAAAACTATTATTTTGATATGCCCTCACCCAAATTGCCAACAGGTTTGCTTAAAAAACAACAAACATTAGAGAAGCAAGCAATTCATTCGTAATAATTTTTAACTTGGGTGCACATATTTGTATTTGTTTGAAATTGTGAAAAACCCTGTTCCAAATGTAATTCTTGGATTAATACTAAATTAAACTGGTGATATTTTAATTATACAAGGAACTTTCTTATTAGAAAAACAATGCATATTATGTAATTAAATTTATGTTTTCAGATATGGCAAATGAAACTTCACCTGAAATTACACAAGAAATTGATGCAGAACATATTCAACATGAGAATACTCAAGACCAGTCTCCCCATGAAGACGCCAGTTCTGAAGAAGAGCATGATGAATTGCCAGAACTTGATGTTCCCATTTGCGATGGATCAACATGCACCGTTGCTGAAGCAATTTTTGTGATTCTTAATTTTTTCTTCAAATTTCATCTTACCAAAGCATGTTTGGAGGGAATGCTGCAGTTGATAAATACACTTCTACCAGCACCAAACAAATTGCCCCGTTCAAAATACCAATTGCTGAAAATTGTTACCAAATTATCTCCAAAGTTTCATGAAACGAAGCATTTCTATTGCAATAACCATAGTTGTGGCAGTAGTAGTAAAAATACAAACGAATGCAGCGAATGTATGACCCCGTTTCAAAAAGGTGAAAATTATTTCATAGAGTTTGCTTTAGATGCCATATTAAAAGATCTAATGGAAAAAGATCATTTGTTTAAATACCTTCGAAAAAGTGATACTAGGACATCAGAAATTATTTCCGATATTTGTGATGGAACCGAATACAAAAAATTAATGAATACAACATCTCAATCGGAATACAATTTTACATTGATGTTAAACACCGATGGAGTTCCTGTCTTTGAATCATCCGCAAAGCAGATATGGCCAATACATTTCCTTATTAATGAATTGCCTGTAAAGCTTCGTAAGTTATATTTAATTGTTGGGGGCTTGTATTATGATTCTGTGAAGCCAAACATGTTTGCATATTTAAAACCATTTTCCAAATCTCTCCAAAAGCTAGCAATAGAAGGGTTTAATTGGGTCCACCCTATCACAAAAGTTTTAATTAATTCAAAAGTGCATACCGCAATCATTTCTGTTGATGCGGTGGCACGGGCACTACTTCAAAATATAAACCAGTTTAATGGAAGTCATGGCTGCTCATTCTGTGAGCAGACCGGTATTAGTATTGAGGGAAAGAAAGGTTTTGTTTATGAGCCAGTTTTTAATTGTCCTTTGCGCACATCAAAACGGATGGGACACCAAGCTTCTGCTGCAGTAAGATTACAAAAAATTGTTACAGGTGTAAAGGGTCCTTCATTTTTGTCAATTATTCCGAATTTTGATCTTGGTCGTGGCTTTGTTCCAGAGTACATGCATTGTGCATTACTAGGAGTAACACGTAGGTTTTTATGTGAATGGTTAGATACAAGAAACCATCAGCATGATTGGTATATTGGGAGAGCTGTACAACAAATTGACGATATACTTCTAAAAATCCGTCCACCCAGTTCAATTTCCAGACCTCCGAGAACTGTTAAAGATAGGAAATATTGGAAAGCCTCCGAATTCCGGTCGTGGCTATTGTTTTTTTCGCCCATTATTTTGCAAGATGTTTTGCCCGTGGAATTCTACCAGCCCTGGCTGAAATTTGTTTCTGCAATCTACATATTATTGCAAGAATCTATTACCCCTGGCGATATTGAAAAATGTCAAAATCTACTAAGAGCTTTTGTTTCTGACGTATGGCGTTTATATGGAAAAGATCACTGTACATATAATGTGCACCAACTAATTCATTTACCGCTTGCCGTTCAAAGATGGGGGCCATTGTGGGCATCATCTACCTTTTCATTTGAAAGTAATAATGGCGAAATTCTTAAGCTGTTTCACGGAACGCAGCACATACTGCAGCAATTATCATCATATTCAGAAATTTCATTTGGATATCGTACACTACAACGAAAATTTAAAAATTATTCTGTGCATGAATGTGAAAGTTATTCTCGGTTCATTTTTGATGATGGGACAATGTTTCTAGGCAAAGGAATTTCTCATGTGTTCTCAGATTTAGAGATCACAGCTATTGAGGAATCAAATTTAAAAGTACAATCAACTTGTCAAATGTACTTTCGATGTAGACTAAGTAATGGGACTCTGCTAAAATCGAAATTGTATAAAAAAGACATTTTGAAACGTAACGATTTTACCATTGAGATTAAGAAATTGGAATTTGCAGAAATTAAGTATTTTGCAATCTTGGATAATTGTATTCCAATTATTGTATGCGATGCACTTCCTGTTAGAAAAATTGATTGTGACATCACAGAACATATTTTCGTGTTAATTGACAAACGCACACGTACAAGATGTATACCTCATATTGGAATTACAAATGTAATACGCGCCAATGATTATATCATACGTATGCCAAACGAAATGGAACTAAATCTGTAAACAGTTCATCTCTATATTAATATATGAAATAAAAAAATTATGCGGAACTCTTTATTTTGCATTGAAGGTCGATTTTTTTATCATGCATGCAGTATGCGTGGCCACACGGTTGCTCAATAAAATGTTGACACGTTCTGAAAACGTGTATGCATCAAATATATTTTTGTTATGAAGTATGTTTATGTCCATTAGCTTGAACCATCATCTTTGGAAGGTTTTTTGGCATCAATGGGATTAACGTGATCAATGGGATCCACATGAACAATATGATCCATCACATGATCACTATGATCTCTGGGATCTAAAAGGTATATCATGTGAGATCACTTGTGATCAAGATAGTGATCTATTTGATCACAATTGATCTAATATTTTTGTAAGGGTTGGCAAATCTCTTCTATAGCGAATGCTACAAATTTCTCTCTAAGATTATGTTAAATTTAAGATCGCACAACTTCCTGTCATTTTCACGTACAAAACATTATAGGTGCATGAATTAGCAGCGAGCCTGAATACGTTTATTATTTATTTTATATACGTATTTTTCCGCAGATCATTGACTGGAAATGCACTGTATATACGTTGCACACGCATGCATTGAGCAAAGACTATTTATTATTAATTGAAACAATTATTAACTATACTTTTCAGATATTGTTGTGAAAATATGACATTTGGTAAAGGAAAACAAGTGTCCGGCAAGTATCCCATTGCTTAGTGTTTATATACAAAAGTCACATCAGTACACGAGGTGTATATAGGTAGTCATTTACTATACATATATAGCAATCGATCAAATTATCGACAGATATAATCGAAATCCTCATGGCCTTATCACAAGCTCGCATGCACGAGTTGAAAAAGCGAGTAGTCGAAGCAAAAATCCCATTTTGCCAACACGCAACCAATAAAACCGGATATATGCACCTCAAGCAAACTATTCACAATGTGCCAATTGAATTCTTATAGACTCAAAAATTCGAAGAACTTTAAAAGTAAATCGAAGAATGCGTCCATTTTAATTAAACACATCTCAATATAGCTTTTCGTTATTATATATAAATCATATAAATGCAAATCACTATAAAAAATATACATAATAATGATTATGGAGAATACATTAGCAATATGACGTTTTGCCTGAATTGTGAATTAATGTTTCTTGAGAGTCACATTTTGTATACATGCAGCATCCAACGTATAGGAATGCAGCTAATGAGAAACCTCAATAATAAGCAATTATTGCCTTACTATACGTGTATATCCGCGCAGACTTACCACTTCGTTGATAAAGAAATGGAGAAGAACTAAAGAAATGATGCAGACGTGAACCCATTTTCGCAATACGATCGCCAAACAATTCTCGCACTTACCTGGAAAATAGAAAACAAAAACGCATAAATCAAATAAGTGCGGCATTAATTTCGCGTCAATAATAACACTCCAAGCGATAAAATGACACAACGTGACAAGAAGAACCGCCCACTCAATGTCAATATTAATTTCGCCATGATGCCGATATTTATATGCTAATCCGAGAAGGCGACGTCGCCGATTGGTGGAACGCTGTTCAGCATTCAACAAGCAAAATGGAATAGGATACGCCTGCTTTAAAGCGTCTCATTTGCATACTCCAGCCCAAATATCGATCCGTTCAACAAGGCGACGGCTTTTTGGAAAATTCCCAATAAAGGCTTACTAGAGGCCTAACATCCAAGCCTAAAACCATTTCAAATATTTATGGAGTCCATATCCATCAATGCCATTAAATAAAGAAAGGCGCGGCAATGATGCGAGGGATCATTTAAAAATTACGACAATGCAATCATTGTATATCCCATCATTTCAAAGTACAAGACTAGTGCATTAACTATATATATGTATTACTAATAATGTAATATGTCATCACTACATATATTCAATGCTTAATAACACACTGAACACATCGACTATTCCATGGGAAAAAATGAATGAGCTGTATTATGAATAAAATATCCAATGAAACAATACATGGTCTGGAACGTAGTTTTTATGTATAGCTTATACTGTACATAATAACCTTATTAAAGAATTGATATTAAGGTGATTCAGGAAAAATGCGTGGTGGTTCCGGCAACCGCTTCCAGGTGGCGATCCACCGAAAAAAGGAATACTATATAGTTTTAATTCTATATAAAACGCGTACATCCATTCTGACCGCAGTTTTGACATAAAAATAGGATAATGACAAATATTAGTAATATACTTTCGGAGGTGCAGTTCAACTGTAGATGGTGAACAAAGACTTGGAAATATTACAAAATTCGGTGCTTCTGAACGCATTGGCCTGATATAATTAATTAAATAATAGATTCCCATCCCCGTGCGCATCGTTTTTTTTCAAGCGAAAAAAAAATTATTCATTAAAATACGACTGAAAAAGCAACAACTCTACCCCATGTCCGCGTCAACACACAAAAACGCGAGCCAGATCGTTTTAATTATAGGCAAAACTATTCGAGATTTCTTGATGATGATCAGGACTAGGGCTTCATGACGAGGTTTCAGTGCAACTTCCTGATCAAATTAATTGCAATTTAGAATAAAAAATACAAACTGCACGCGCGCATGCATTTTCGTCGACTCTATACATGTAAATTAGTGATTTGTGCATGCAACATGAATTTCAATTTTCAGTAAAAATATTTTTATTTCAATGTATGCTGATATTCGCTGAACACGTTCCGTTCGACTTTTTGAATTTAAGTACTGCATTTTTCCTAACTCTTAATTATTGCGATAATTGCTGCAACAGAAACGGTGAAGATGATGACAAATCAGTATTGAGAGCTAGAATTTAATCACCAGTATCCGTCATTTCGAAATTTGCCGAAGTCACAAATATTCGTTTTTAATTTTATTCTGTTCTGCAACTCCAAACATAACATAAAACATAGGAAGGACAAATGTACTGCATGTTCGAAATTCTAAAATCCGAATAATATGTGAAGGCGAATATTTTTCCCAGCAGAAGAGTCTAGTTTCTTATTTTTACAAGCTTGTATTGTCAGGTTTGTTCGTAATTGAGTTCAGGACAACGTGCAGAGATTTTTGCGCATGCCATTTGCCAATTGTTTACCAAGTCTCCATGCAAAAAGAAAAAAGGCATGAATCTTCTGGAATATTTTTTGCTTATTTCAAAGAATACATGTATTTTCTGTCGAGTTAAAACTAAACCTCTTTCACGGTGGAACCACCAGAAATAGTTTCATGATCATTTTTATATACAGAAGTGGCAATATATATTCTAATCAATTTAGCAAGCAAATTTATCCTCTCTATACATATATAATTTTCGTGAAAAAATATATTCTTTTTTTGTTAAACGTGTAGTTTGTGATAATAATAGATTTTAGCAATTTGCGTTAAGGTTTCCTTGATTAAAAAATACATTTACATAGCTTATTTTTCTTAATTCAGAATAACTGAATATTCATATGAAATTAAATACGCATATAATCTTTAATACAATGCATAAGTTTTGTTTGGAGTAATAGAACGTATTTGTACATAAAATGAAATTTGTTGAAATTAATAGAATAATTACCCTATTCCTACCCACCTCCCTGCAGTTATACTGTATTCAAGTAAATAACAATGCATTGCTGTAAGTGCACAAATTACCCAATGGAATTGCGATTTTTAATTTGGTTGTGTGCATTCATCCAGCATTTCTTTTTTTTTCTTTCTCAGAAAACATAGCATACAATTACAGTTTTTGAATAATATATACGACTATAGCAATCGCATGAATAAACGACGAGCCGGAAGTTACGTTGGCTGCAGAACGGAATGAACTTTTTTGTCCATTTTTCCGCATTGATGCCCCCTCTTCTATAGGTATTCCACTATGTATTGCCAATTATCAATTCAAGACACGTTGCGCAAGGTAATTATTTTCAATGGTAGATGCGAATTTGCGCAGGAGTTGCATGTAACCGATCTTTCCTCGTTATCACACACTTCAGCAAGAAGATTGCTTCTTTGGTAATCAATCTGGATTTTAGAGCCACAGCCATAGTCCCTGCACAAGTGTAGAACAACGAGATGAAAATTCGTTCGAAGATCAATCAATGGCTCACTCCACATAATAGAACTTGTAAACACAGGCAGCCGATACAAGTCACTATACAATACATTAAAACGCAATTGAATTGCAATAGAGGCTTACTTCAAATTCACACATCAATTGTACAGATTTTTCGAAAATATATGAGGAATATTGAAAACTAGTGGTTTAATAAAAATACAAGCGAAAATGACAGACCTCAATAAAATTAGTTGTTTTAGTAAACTACCAGTCTCTCGCTGTAGGTTTTCAAGAAAAGAACTTATTATTCAAATAAATTTAAATTATACTCGACTAGTCACTAAATGAATAATGAATGATATAGTCAATAAACATAACAAAATAAGCATAAAATAAAATTTTTCAGTGAAGTTATTATCAAAATTTACAAATATTAATTTCTAAGATTATCGAAGCAGTTAGTAAAAATTTCGGATTTTTATTAGTGTTATTTCAAGTTTTTTTCATTTGAAATACGGTTGTAATAACGGCGCACACTCATGCAAATTAAAATCTACATGATTACTGCTAAAACTGCAACTGAATGTGGCATATAATTATGCAGTAAAGTAATTTGGCAATTTCCTGATAGTTGAAAAAAAACCGTTATACGTTTTAGGGAAATTGCAGGTTGTAAATAGTATATGCTTTAAATGTAGGTTAGGAAAATATAGGAGTGCCTGCAATGATAACGGCACAACTCAAGATTACAGCTATTTTCATATTGGCCAATTGCCTGCGTGCATCGTTCAAAACGCTGAGAAGCAATTCCAGTTGCTCACTGATATCGCATGTCATATGTCCATCACGTGCTCAACCAAATCTCTCCTGTTCCAACGCAAATAATAACCACAAACACAGGGAGTTTTCATTAGTTACGTCAAGTCCATAAAGTTCAGATAGTTATAGATTAGATAATTATAAAAAAAATCGCAATTCAATTTTTTGCAGGGAATGCCAATTTAAAAAAAATGCAGACTTTCAAAATGGCATAAGAACGACAATTTACGCATTTAATAAAATGTGGAAATTTTTCGAAATCTTAACTGCCAATAATGTAGTTTTCAAATAATATGTTATTTATAATTTTTTGATAGAAAATGTATGGGTGGAAATCACGACACATATTTTACATAGGCCCAGCACTGGACTGTATACAGTATAATGCGGAAGAGAAATTCAAAGTAAACTCCGTATTCTGCTTACAAATGCCAATTGAACAGAGAAAACTTGCTCGATAAATATATGAAAAATAATACCTCTTGAAATCGAATTGCACTTGAAAACGCAAATTGCAATTGGAAAGGGGATGTTGAAGAGGGGGGGGGGGGACGGCCCTTGATTATTCTGATTGTGTGCCACTTTTCAAATCTTCGTTCACGCTCCCAGCTAGGCTAAAAACTATTCCCACGACCCCTTATAAGTTGCAAGTGGTCCCCAAAAACCTCTCCTCACCCACTTCTCTCCTTTGCCTGCTGTCTTTCAGTGCTCATAACCCCCAAAGGGCATCTTGATCCCTCCTTCTTCCCTTCCTTTTTCTCTACTGCACATTGCAAGACGATTGCCGATCGAGAAAAGAGCGCAGCAGCTTTTTGATGAAACATATCTTTCCAGTTATAAAGTGCAATATACTTTATACGGGCTAAAGCAACTGAAGCAAATTTCTGAAAGACGGCACAATTGCAAAAACTGTTGTCAATAAAAAAATTGAAATGGTTTGCTAACAACATTGCTCTCATATAGGATACATTCAAAATAACAAACTGATGCCATTTAATACGACGAGGATCATAATTATGATCATAAAATAACTGGAAATTCACAATTTTTAAGAAATATATTTCAGTCGAAAGTTCTCTCTTAAAAACATTTAAATATCACAGGTAAACAATTTAATATTGTCTGGATAAAATTTAATGAAGTACACAAGTTTCACTTCTTAAATCTTCTTTAAAAACAGTGTTAAATTAAAGAAGCCGATTATCTTATTCTTTCTATGACATTGCATTAAGTTACACAAGGTAATGACGGCAATATTGATTAGCTTTCATGCACAGGTGAAGTGGAATATGACAAATTTATTACTTCTGAATGAGTAGCGAGTGAGTATCGTGTACAGTGTCTGAATCTAATTGGATAGACAGATTTTTGGAAAGTGAATCCGCGCACTAAATATTTGGTAAAATAGGTCTAAGTGATGATAACAAATGGAAGATTGGGTCCCAAGATGGCAACAGACACACCTTTTTTCCATTCTGAACGTACATAAAAGGCGGGAAAAAGCACTCGAGCACTGTGGGGGCGCAATTTTTTCAACGGTCAGAAAAGCAATACCGTCTCTAATTACAGCTGCGAGACTAATTGAACATCCGCATGACGTTGAATATGCTACACGATTGGTAGGAAATGAACCGAACATCAAAAGTTCCATCACACGCAACAGTGCGCCCTCTAGCGGATAAAACTCGCACACCACGACATTTACCCATGTAACGTCTCCCTAGTATAACAAATATGACAATTGCGCCATGTCTTCCCAGGAGAAAAAAGCATGGCTAATTCCGCTTGCATTCCATAATGATTACTACACATACCAAATACAACACTACATCATAATAAAAATGAATCCTCGCTGCAAATTAGCAATTGGTGGTGCGCAATGTTTCTTGCTTTTATTAACATTTATTAAACTAGGCAGCAAAACAGTATAGTTAGGATACATGTAGTACCCCAATACACTTCAGTTTTTCATTCAATGACAACTAGTTTCGCAGGAAATAATTTCTTCACTGCGAAAAATAGTCATTCTGTCGACCAACAAAACGTATCACATTATACAGGGTGTATTTTTTATGGCGCAGCAATGGAGATTGCGATTAGTGCCATTTTCAGTTTTCCCAGCAGGGCACCACTGCGTTTTCATTGAAGTCAAACAAAGTGATATTTGGGAAATTTGGATTTCAAAATACGTATTCTTTTTCGTGGTGACCTTTGTGCTAACTTTCCATTTGAAGTTAGCTCCTAATTGGTTGGATGGAAAACAAGAAATTAGAAACTAACTTCACAAGGTATTTCCCAGAGAAGTTAGCACGAAAAAGAATGCACACTATGAAATCCAAATGGCCGAAGTATGATTTTGTTTGCAATTTCAAGTGTGGTAAAAACGCAGTGGTGCCCTTTCGCATCCAAATAATTTAGAAACTGATATGTTATTTTTTTCTGAATCCACATTTATTATGTACTGTAGCCCTATATTAAATTCGCAAAGCAGAAATGAAGACAAATTGTAATATTTTATTATTCGGAATAAAAATAGATATTATATAGATGGTTTATAATACTTGACCTGGACTCTAATACTATATTATACAAAATAAGGGCACTTTTAAGTTTATATAGCATGGGTTATAATTGAACGACCCCGTGACAAATGACCGTCAAATCCACTGATGCATGCATGCGGATCTGGCGCTTATAAATCTATCAAATATTGATCGATTCGTCTTGATATTAATTTCATAAACAGGCCAACCGCCATACGTTAACGGCCAATAGGCTTATTCCGCAGGCAATTGCAAACTTCCCAAAATCCTCCTGCCCCTTTCACAAATCCACATATATTAAAATTTTATGCGAAAACCTCCATCTAGAATGAATAAAAAAACCATTTCAGTGGAAGGAACATTTCGATCTCCAATTTCACCGAATTTTATACGTTGAATAAATTTAATGGCCGCGTCAGAAATGGGTTTTGAATACATATATATAAGAAGAACAAAATATTACTCTCATTCAAATAAATTTAGCCGAGAATTAGAATAAACTGAAAAATGTTGTGTAGCTGCATTACCAACATATTGAATTATAATACATAAGACATTAGTCATTTATTCCGATTGAAAAGCATTTTCTAAAAGAAAGCCAGTGAATTTTACGAAAACTTTTGTTCATTGTGGATAATAAATAAGTGGGTTACAGACTGCAGAATTCACTTTAATTTAGCGATTTCTCTTTAAAAATGGTCTCGATTTAAAGAGGCTGTAGGTAAGCGAATTTTGTCTGAGTGATGGCCACCCAAAGGTCCTCACTTTGCGTCTCCATTCATCATTTCGTTACTTCTCTGCTGGAGGGAAGCAACTAATTCATAAACCAAGAACCCCACCTGAACTTGGCCAATGGCAAGGAGAGGAAAATCCGACGGGAATTTGAAATTCGGAAAAGCGGACCAAAAGCACACACATATAGAGAGGTACGCCAATGCTAAGGGGTCACCGTCGCAAGAGATAGGGATGGAATGAAAAGTAGCCCAACTCAAAGAAAACACAAGAAAAAAAAACAAAGGGCTTTCAGTAAAAGCGATGGCAAAAAAGTCCAAGTAAAAACCACGATGGGCACTCCGATAAAAAGCCCAAAAAAAGCTATTCCGATTCGTGTGGGAGGGTTATAAGGTCCTCCCATTTTCAGAGATTTAAAAAAGTAAAGGCCTTGCAAAGAATATTTTTAAATACATGTAACCCAACATACGGATTTAAAAAGACATTTTTATATCAATGATTTGCATTTGCGCAAATAAAGATAGAAATGTTCAAAATACAAAAATTGACGATGGATTATGCATAATATCATTTTGCTTTTAGGAAAATTTCAACAGCAAACTTCTTGCAATGCAGATTTGCAATTTCTGCAGTCTGAAATTCCCGTATAACTTGATAATTTAAAAAAAAATCAAATAATTATCTAAACAATTAGTGAATGCAAGTTCCACAATACATACTGAAATTGTGAAACATGCACCTAATAAAAATGGACGTTTTGCCTGAACATTGGGAACCGGAGTTTATACAAAATATGACGAAGGTCTAAATAAAATTTAAGGCTTATTGCTATATTTATTCACTACATTAAATTTATAATAGGCTATATAACGAAAGTCGCTTTTGTCGTAAATCGTTTTATGCGATACTTCTAAAAATTCTTTATTTAAATTGAAACTTTTCTGAAATTAGCCACTAAAATTTAATCTACATCACTGCTGTCTTGGATACAGCTAATGCAGAAGCATTTTAAGCTCTAATAGATTGGTAATGACAAGAGATGATCAAATACTGTTACTTCCGTTTACGCCATCACTGATGGGTTGATTTGAAAATTATTATCATTTTATGAGTCAAAAAGCTGAATGGGCTCGTACGTTATAAATTTATGAGGGTCATAAAATAAAACTTTGGAAATTTAAAATAAACATACGACTTTAAAAAAATGTATTCCGGAGCCCTCTGTATGAAACAATAAAAAAAATACATAATCTAAACAGCATAAAGGAATTTAATTTAATATTTAATGGATGACGTGCTTTTTTATAAAATTCCAAAGGAATGTAAGTACTATTGACTTTCTCAGTTTAGAGTGAAATATTCGTCTTCTGAACAAAATGAGCATTGGCTAAAATCACCGATTTCCAATTATAATATCTATAATTTTACATAATTTGTCGTCTTTCAATTCCAATCTCCTCCTGACTGTACCTCACCTTGATTCCCACTTTACTATGCCTGAATGTCTAAATAGGCACCTGCATGGAGATGCAACTGACCGTTGTTTGTTAATTTGGTTGCATACAAGGCAGCGCAGATGTTGCACAAGTGCCTTTGCATGATGGGTGTGTAGAAAAATACAAGTACGTAATAGGTAAAAGTAAAAATAAAAAAGAAGAGGGTGATCGGTCGGAAGGACTAAAAATGTCCGAAAACTGGCTGGGGTCTTCTCTTTTGACTTATCCCTCCCAGACAGGTGGCCAAGCATGGAGGCCCAAAGTAAGCCTGCAGGACGAGGCTAGGACCTCGCTGGCCAATCCTGGATTATGGTTTCGATAATTTATGGAGATTGACTGGCCAGCTGCCGTTATGACCACGACTGGGGCCAGGACCAGGCCGGAGAGATCAGCAGTACCAGGAGGAAGTAAGTACCCCCACTGCACCCAACACCCCCAAATGCTGAATACCGGACAGGGGGAATGGATGGATATGGATGGTCAGCGACAGGACTGACTAACCAATGCCTTAAAACGCCCAAAACCTAAATTCTGGCCGGTACAAATAATCTCTGACGCAGGAATTTGCCGTTAGCAAAGGAATTTTGAATTTCCAGAGAAAACGTTTCCAAATTGCAACCAAGCCTAATTGCTACTCCTGTTATTCAGCGTCAATCATAACTATTATCTACTCATCGCAATTATATCATCCCTGACGCTATTGTACTTTTATCACCAGTGATTAATTTTGATAAATAATATTCGCAACCACTACGCAATAATTAACTACGGATACCAATTCGTTCAAATATTTTTTTTTAAATATCGAGATTAAAGACTGATAAGTGCACCGATTTCCCAATACCAATTAATAATTAAAGATTTTACACTGGTTGTGAACAAATTCCCGGGCTTCGTGTTCAATGTTATAAAAAAATGTTTGATTAGTTTTGTAGAGTTGATAAAACCAAACCTATATTAGAAACGTAATATTCATATTTGAGAAAACTGCATAATTTTCAGGAAAACCGTTTGTGCATGTATAACAAAGATCTATTGACTTGCAAGATAGTGCATTTAAGTGCGACATTTTGCAATTTATTCGTTGGCAGTGCATTCTGGGATTGGTCAATAAAATAAACAGCTAGCACCAACATTGGCAATACTTTTCTACGCGTTCGTAAAACAGCAAATATCCGCTCGCCAACGACGTTATTCTGGTGAAAGTAGCGCAAAAATTTCGCAATTGCACAACATCAACCCATCCTGTTCCCTCCCCTAAAAATACAAAACTACACATAAATAAATACAACATTGGAGCGCGTTCTTGCAATAAAATCAAAACAAGGATAAATTTCAAAAATTCAGCCAGATAAATTTGATTTATCCGTGCCATGCTCGTTTTGCTGACGTTCTTTTTAAATTTGCAAATTAAATCCGAGGTTTATTTGAAGCAAAACTTCAACATGCCAACAGTATGAATTGCAAAATTATGCAACAAGGCTACACAACAACGAAAATTGTCGAAGTTCTTCATTTTGCATCAAAGTATGAACAGGGATGTTCCACGTAAAATTATTTCTCTAAATAGCAAAAAACGGAATTATTACACTCTGTTTCGTTAGGCTGGGAGAAGAATCTCGGCAGTGTGATTGGCTGGTCACTGCATTGTATAGAGCAATGTTATTGCACTTTTACGTGACTATACAGACCAATCACAAGCGAATGGCTGCCATTTTGTAATTTGACCAGCAGGTGGCGGTACTGTATTTGTCTTGCGCCACAAACATTCCAATGAAGCCGTTATGGTCTCCTTGGTTGGTAAACAATCAGAAAGCTAGGATTTTTTTTTCTAGTCTTAGTCTAAAAGGAACAGAGTTTATTTACTAAGTAGTTCATGTCGATCATTTCCCCAACTACATTTGTGTAATTGAGAAGTTTTGACTATGGGTTACTGATAGCTCAATAATTTGGAATGTCTCCATTACCCATATTTTGGTTCAAAAAACACGTGTAGCATCTTTACAATATTGAACCAAAATATGGGTAATGGAGACATTCCAAATTATTGAGCTACATTTGTGTAGTTTGAAGAAATCATGGATAATTATAATTCAACCATACACTGTATATCATGCACTATTTTAGCACGATTCAAGAATTCGCAAGTGTTTCCAGATACATATTCATTGAGAAAACAATCGAAGGCCATTTTAACAACCTATTTCTAGTTTTAAAATTTGAAAACCACACACAATAACACTGAAATTTTACTAAAAACTACAATTATACAGAAGTAGTGCAATTTAGGATTCTGTGTAAGAATATAACATTTGAAATTACTGTTCCAGAACTATTCCCATTGGAGGATTTTGATATACATATGCATTTCCTTGTTTTAATCACACAAAATTTACCACTCGCCATATTCTATAAATAGAAACCCACGTAACAGATATACAGCATAGGTATAATTGTCATTATTTAGAGCCCAGGAAATTCATCATCATATCTCGCCCAACGTATTAATACAACACTGGCCAAATAACGGTCAACATGTTTTTGGAGAATGCAAATAAATGACCCCCCACCTCGTAAGAGAAGTGACTAAAAAACACAGGGGTGGTTGGGAGGAAAGCTTCCAAATGGCCACTCATCAATAACCGGCTGATCTGTTGTCATGGCAACGATTGCCTTGGCAACAGACCAAGGCAGAGTGCAGCATCCCGCGAAAATATTTCAACCAAACCAACGTTACTGGTGCCAATTACGAGTCGATCAAAACCACCAAGTCATGCGACAAATTTTACCCATATTTTAAGCAAACCACATGAGCTTTGCAATACTTAATGCCATATTCTTATTCCAAATATAAAATGGATAATTATTTAAAAATGTCCAGAAAGAATATCACATACGTATATTCAAATTCCTTCAAAAATGACATCTTCAAATTGGAAAACAATGAAAAATCTAAGAACCTAATTCTAATTTTACAGTTCCATAAATTTAAAAAAACACTTAATCTCATATTTTCTATTCAAGAAAATAAATACATTATTTCACTCAAAAAACATTTGAACTCGCCGTTGTATTATCTGTTGCATTCTACAGTTTTAAAGGATTGTCCTGCACATCTGTCTATGCTTTATAGGATACACGGACATGAAACATGCAATGTAACCATGTACATTTTAATCGCGGAATTATTGGAATTGCCGACATCCTTCATAAACGCTATTGGCAGCGCCTTCTATGCGGATCTTCGCTGAACTATGTGCGTTAACTTGGCCTTTATTAATGCTTTTCTATCTCATTAATGGTTACAACACTGTATGCAGTATATACCAACGAGTTATAGTTAAAACAATGAACATAATAGTTGTTATAACCTAGTTTGAAACCCTTGTCACACTTCAATTGAATTGCTTGTACCTAGTTAAAATCATGTTCAGAGTGATATGGTAATTTTCATTCTTCTTCACGAAATCATATCGGCTATGCCCTATTATTAAGTTAGTTTTCAGCGCGTCAACACAATAACAATTTTAATTAAACATGAGCTGCATTTCAACTACGACTATTCCCATTTTTATGTGTAACATAATTTCTTCCGCTAAATTAAACAACAAGACCGGGATCAACAAGAACGTTCATAGATTATTTAGAAATTGCCACAGCATGAAATGAGGGAATTTCAGAAACAATAGACATCACCCATGTACCTACTTTCCCTCATATACGTACATGTGGTATACACCATCACAGGAAAAAATGCATTACTTTTTTGTCCCCGCTTTTAATAAGAATACTACATTACGAAGGAGAAAATTAGCAATAAAGCCACTTATAAATACGTGCATTGGGGAGAGAGAAATTGCATAAAAGTTGAGTCCAATTTGAGAAAAAAAAATCCCGATAAAATCGATCAGGTCAGTACGTATACCGCCTACCCTAACATTTTTTTTCATAATGATAACCTCTGGCACTTGCAGAGGGAAAAAATTGAGAGAAAAAAGATCAATCGTCATGCAGTTTAACGATCGAGCTTGCAAAACGATCTGGCAAAAAGAGAAATATAGAAACAATTAAGGAGAGAAAATGAGGCAAAACAGTCTCTGGTGTCGGATATACGATCAATAGTCCAATAATCATGTGTCTGTAATCGACCATTTTATCATAATCGCCGCCATTGACACCGCTGCAAAAAATAAATACCGAAATTATTCGACATACACCACAACTTGCCATTAAATATATGTGACACAAGCAAACCCATAAGCATGCAGCAAATTACGAAATTACATGCAACATAAGCACATGATAATACACAAATGTTCATGGCGCTACGTAGGTAAACAATAATTTAAAAACTATTATATTAAATTGCATTTTAAGTCCTCGTGGATGTAATTTGGATAATGATGATTTGTGGGTGCTTTAATTATATAACTTCCTTCATATAGCAAAACATGTCCATGATGGATAACTGCATGCCTACACAGTCAAGTTGTTCTGTTTTCGGTTGTAATCCTCGTAAATTGTTTTTTGTCATATTTGATGTTGGTTTTAATTGATCAGAAATTACGCTGGAAGCCGCGATTTCTGAAATATCTTCAAAAAAATCGGTGAACAGTGGGAAAATTAACCGATCACTTAGGTACGATAATACCTGAAATCTAGTAAATAATTTAAGGATGCAAGTGCAATAGCAGTGGGATGAAGGAATTAACGCACATGGAAAAATGTTTCACATTAAATTGCAAACTAAACTTTATTTGGTACTGTAACGTGCCAATAGAGGGTGCAGTAATCTGCTCCTCCTTATACAGTGAATGTAGCACGCGGATTGGCTAAAAAGATGAGAACAAAAGTTACGTAGTATATTCCCATAAAGCAGCACTTAAACTGGGCAAGTTTCAGGGGCAAGTTTCTTTACACTGTTCAAAGTGAACGAGTTTTATTCATGTTCAATTATTGTCCAACTTCAAAAAGAAAGAATTTATAACACGAAACTGGAAAAAACAGTGCCCCATTCTAAACTTGTCAAGTGTGAATCAGAATTTCATTGGTGCAAAATAAGTTCCAAAATATGCATCCAACAATGAAAATATGAATGCAGATCCTAACAGAGAGGGACTTGTCACGCGGACAATTAAGACTACAAACCGAGAAAATAAAATAAGTAACATGACATACAGGTGCACTGTTAATGACAAAACAGCAACAACATGGAATTATTGGAGAATTAGGTGCTTTTTTAAAAGTACTATACAACAACTGGGTAATATTGTCCCATGGAATTGCAGAGGAAAAACATCCAGTTATCGATATAATCGATCCATGATAACCACTCAACACATACAGTATTCAGCATCGATCAGCATGGTTCTTGAGCACATTAAGTTTGGAAAATATGAATGGGGACGTTTGGGGTGGTTAGTTTGTCATCCAGTCCAGTCACTACCTCCCTCACTCCCTTCCTCTCCTTGACCTTTCACCCTTTCTTGGCGGGACACTCACTTGACGACCATTCATCTCGCCAATGACATTTCCCAAAACGCCACTTTTCACTCTTAAAAAAATTGGGGGTAAAAAGCATATTTGAATCACCCTCTCTCATGCCCCCCTGTTTCCATTATTTTTCTGTCAGCAGAAGTGGCTGTGCAGCCATTTCAGCGTGCAAGCGCGTGGCAAGCAATTATTGGCGCCAAAATAGCGGCCAATTTGTATTTTAATCGCACTCTTGAAAGCGAAAACCCTCGCCCCCTATTTGATCGCCTATTGGACTCTGCCCGCAAACAAATTACTATTTAGGGGACCCATAGGTATGTCATTTTTTGCGCATCATCGACATTTCAGTGGGCGGAGACGCTGTTATCGCGACAAAACGCCACTTTATAGCCGTTTTTACCACCCAACTTTATTGCCCCTCGCCCACAACAACCCCATTACCGCTACCAAATGCAAATGAACTCATCTTCCCACGCCTAGGTGTCGCTTTTTGCCCCAACCCCTCCTCGCTTTTCTTCAGGGTCGCAACATGCAATAACTAATATTCTTCCAACATGGCAAATAGCAAATACCCCCCCCCAAGCCTCCTTAAAGGTTTGCAGTTTTAAGTTGTGTTTCCTGAACCACAACCACGGTGGCGCTGCTATAGTATCTTTCCAAACTTTCGCAGTTTGCTGATACTGTATCACTTCTTTTGTATACTAATAGTATACGCGAATTTGTAAGTGGCAAATTCTGAAATGTTTAATTCCACAACATGTTTGAATATGATGTACAGTACAAGCAGCTGCAACATGCAGTGAAATAGTATTGCAGAGTTACATACTTAAATACATAACTATATAAGCTGTCAACTGCAATTAAGAGCATCCTACATACGAAAAGTATGAAGTATTTCCGATGTAAACAAAAATTAATCAAAACCTTATGTACATTGCAATTAACATTTATCCAGACGTCAATATTATTCAATGTTGTAACGCGCTCTTTTTTATATGCTATCGGTAAAATCCTGTTCTCTGAAGCAATTATTAATTATTAGATTCTTGCGCTTGGGAACTTGCAAGGCGAATTTGCGAGGTTGAGTCGAGACAAGCACCAATCAATGGCAAGCGAGCGTTTATTGGCCGAAGTGACGTCAGCAACCACTGACCAAACATTTACCTTTCAGTTATCGGATTAATTTCGCGATTGAATTTTTTTCCCTAAGTCAACACGGAAAAGAAATGGGCGAAAAATATCTATTTCTTTAAGTGGAGCTATTTATCAAAGTCAATGAAAAGTACAGCTCAACAATGCACATAAAAATATATTGTACAAGACCGTACCTCCAATAATTATCAGCAATAAAGAAAACTAATGCAAACGTTTTCACAAACGATCCACCCCATAGACAAACTAAAAATGCATACGTTATGAAAACAAGAATAGCTAACCTAATTAGCGCAGAAAACGAAACAGAAAAATATCTTGTGCAAAAGTAACTGTGAAATTCCCACAAATAAGCGATGTGAATCGTTAAAAGCGCCGTTACCTAATTACGGTGATTATAATTTACGACCAAGTTGCGCAGTAAATTGCCACTTCTTGCTTTTTACGCAGCAAATGTTGTTGGCCATTTTCCAAGGAGGCCACCTTTAACAGGTCATAGGGCAGAGTGACATCTCTGTTTATCCGCAAAGAATGCAGTTACTCGTGTACTTGTGCGCTCAGTGCAAGAATTTCCCGCTAGAGAGCGCGATTCATATTTCCACGCGTTTTCCAGGTATACAAACTTGCAAAGGCAGCTGTTTTTTCTCCTTCAAACTCTTATTCATGTATAAACGAAGAGGTACATGTGAATAGGGAAAGGGCACACGACATCCTATAAAAGCTAAGGGTGTCCTATGCCTCCCAAAAAACCAGTCTAGGGTGAAGGGTCACGTCCCTTAAAACATTTTTTTAGAATTCTACCACCAAACCCCCTTTAAAGCCCTTCTCGCTTCTCCCTTTCATTGAAAAACGAACAAGGTTCGCTTTCAAAAAACACGGTTTGCCCCGTTCCTCCCCTGAGGCAGGTCAAAGGGGCCTTTTGTGAAGGGGGTCACATGGTGCAAAAGGGCACGCGCAGTGTCAAAACGACACGCGTTCAAAACTTCATTGCAAACAATCATGTTTTAAAAACCAACTCAAATGTCAAGCAGAACAGAAAACCTGCTACACCTTTGCAAAGACATGTGCAGTGCAGCACTAAATTGTCGGTTTTTGGCAATAAAAATGTTGTTACGGCCATTCAAATGCTTATCACAGATAAAGATTTTTATTGCAAGCTTATCTAAACATTGAAAATTTAAAAATAGCATAATGAAACCCCAGCAGGTCATGGACGATCCAAAAATGGTACAACTTTTCATCCAGGGCTTCGAGATTAATTACACTTTAAAATCTATAAAACCTTAACAAAACGTATAGCGCAAAAATCGCGAATGATTTTCATGTTTAGCACAATTATAATTTTAACAATTTGTATCCCTTTTGTAATGCCAGATTTGGCCGAATATTTAACTTGGAATAGCATCCCAAATATGTCGCATCTGTAAAAAAAACTTGGAAAACTTTAATAATTCATCTACTAGAGAGAAACATGAAATAAAACTTTTCAAGAGGTCAAATTGTCTAATATATAACCTACAACTAGTAGTCTTAAAAGTAAAAAAAGTTGCAAAATAAAAAAAATATATTTTCAATCTCCTTTGCTCGCAAGTGATCACATGATTTCCGTGAAAACAGTAAATTGTCACAGCAAATCTTTAAAAACATCCCATGAGACTCGCGGGCTTTACATTTCACAATTTCTACGGAAAGCAGGATGGCTTTACGGGGATTGAATAATGCCCACCCCCTTCTTTGGACTCGGTCCCTCGCATGTAGTGACCAGTTGCATACACTAACCGGAAGTGTGTGACACTCATAGCATGGCATTCATGCAAGTTTGATGAGCTGGCCAATTTATTTATATAAAAAGGATAGGAGTTCAGCAGGAGACAAAACTCATACATGGCATAGTAAATCCATACATTATACAATAGGAGGGTTGAAAGGTCGTCGAGGGGGTGTAGGCTACTGTATCTTTACAGTCAACCAAGCTAAAACGGAAACAAACTGGTCACATGGACCATCCCAAATCGGCTTATCTGTTGGCTCTAAGAGGATTTCAAAGAGCGTTGTTGCTTAGAAACCAGCTACAGGACCCAACATGGCCGTCAGTGATTACGTCACACCTGGCAAAGCGTCGGTCACTCCAGCCAATAATAATTTACGTAATTTAAAACCGTCAACGCCGGCTTTGATACAATTCACGTGCCAGGGTAATTTATGGTATAAAACGGTTTTATATTCCAATATTTTCCAAAAACAAAATCACAGTTAATGTAATTTAACACAATCTGTACACAATCAAAAATTATTTTTGCGCATAGATATGTAAATCACAGTCATTACAAAATCTCAATTCAGAACCGTCATTTTTAACAAATATGAAAAATATAATTTACGTTCATAAATACGGTATATATGGAAAGTAAACTTTCATGACCATTTCGAAGCTGCGGAACACCATGAAAATGCAAATTTTGCAAAACCAGAATTGTGCGAACAAATATAATATACATATTTCATCTACAATTTCTTAAGACAATTATCAAATGTTTTAATTTTTATGCCGCACATTGCCCAAAAACCGCCTTTATTATTATCACAGGGGCTATTATCGCTATTACACCAGAGGCGAGTTTTCGCCAGATAATAAAAAGCAAGAGACATAAAGAATAGGCTACCTATAGACCTGAATGTCGTACAGTAAAGGGACCAAGTTGACAACTGTTTCGGGTGTCAATAAAATATTTTGATCCTTCATGAATTCCATAAATTAGCGCAGTAGCACATACAGCATACCGACATAAGCCTGCCAGCAAATCCACAGGGCAACATTTGTGCAAACTTCTAGAAATGTGTTGCCTGACTTTATCCTCAGCGCGATTTACTTGGATTAAAATGGCAGCCTAAGCCTAAATTTGATTTCTGATCATGCTCGTGACTTTCTTGGCTTTGCTCCTTCTCAACTCATTTTTTTTACAAATACCGCACCAGAATTTAGAAATCCTTTGTCCAGTAACACCACCCACACCATCACACCCTTAAGGGTGGACAGTCGATACTCAAGTCCACAGCTAGCCTCTACCAAAAGGTTCAATTTCCGGATGTATTTTCACAAAGAGCTCTGCAATTCAAACCGCAGTAGGCCTACCATATTAGTTAATTAATCAACATACCTACATGAAATGTGAATCACTATTAACATAGTTGGTATATTTCCTTAATTGAAGCAAAAATTTTATGACTGCACGTCAAGAGAAAAGCAAATACAACAGCTTGGGGTTACCATTTAACCCACAATGCCAAAAAACATCCATTAAGCCAACGTAAGATATTTAATGAGGAAAAAACTTGATGAACTATTACACCAGAAATATTCACGGTGACAGGTTAGCTGTTCCATAATATTTAATTTTCAGTTGAGCAAATAATTAATTTTATATAGAGCCAATGTGGAATTATGTAATTATACAGCTCTACCCCATTAATAATTACGCGAAAACGTTTTCCATTTAGAGCTCTAAAGTGAGTCATCCAATTAAATGTCAACATACAGACTAGATTAATATATAGGGCCAACACAATATTATATTAATTCACCACGAGGCAAACTGATTGGTTAATTTCATATTATAGTGGCCGAAGTTTTTAGAAAGAACACGACCATGAGACACATACTTATAGTCACTACATACGAATAACCATGCATTTCAGCTAATTTGAAAAACATCTATAAATTTAATTTGATACTCGCACTACAATTATTATTTTTATTTTCCAAATATTAGTACGCTTATTAATTCGGTTACAAACTTGAGAAATTAATTCCAGTTGTTGGGACTGATCGATATTAATTAAATTCAATAAGCTCAATTGTACGAAGTCAATTCATACACTTTAGCTAACAGTCAAGATGGTAATCCAGCACTGGAAGTGGGAGTAAATAGCGATAGGGTGCCTCAAAGCCTGGCAAAGAGGCTACACAGAGACAATTAGATTGGACGCCAAAGACGAGTCAATACATGGGACGTCTTCGGACTTGGGTCCGTCCATGTCTATCCATAGAAAGAGCCTGGTGTGCCTATTGCTTATCTCCTTGTCACATAGGCACCCTTAGCGCCTTTGAGAAGAGCCGACCAACAAAAAGAGCCAATCAACGAGCTGTTCGTCATGCCAATCTCCTAAACAAAATAAAACTTTTTCATCCGATTCCGAACACTGCCTTATTAAATATTTATTGCTCACGGGTCAATATGAAATACACGTGGACGTCCTATAATGCAACATGGCATTGCCTTGTGGTATTTCTTCGCCAAATTGCACCCAAAAATTGTGGTCACAGCAACATTCGTCTAATGAAATTCGATAAATTATAATATTTCTGAATATTTCATCTCAGATATTCCCTTTCAAAAACAAATGACAACGAAGTCAATTGGTTCGATGGATAGTTGCGGAAACGCAACAAAAAAGTTGAACATATAATAAAGTAGTTTTCCGGTTCTTATTATTTAATAAGCAGAACAGGTATTAACAGTAAAATTATAACACCTAAAGCAAATTTATATTTGTCTATAATAAAGTGAACCAAAATTAATTTCACTCTTAAAATCATGTGCTATATTACAAAAAAATTACAATCAAGTTTGTTAAATAATTCTTAAGTTTTTCTCTGCTTATTATTTTAGGTTGGCAATTGAAATAATATGAAAGTTGCGTAAAAGCAATTTCATTGTTTCGTAATGATTTTATGCTATACACAATAGCCTTTCTTACTCTTCATTAATAAATACCAAATTTTATATACTAGTCCTTTAGGGGGAAAATTAATATTAAATATTATAATATCCATATTGGGAAAATTGAAACTTAATAAAAATTTACAATTACAAAGTTTACATTTTTTGGTCAACAGGGAAACCGAATTTAATGTGACGAGAATAAAGTGTCGACAAGGAAGACATTTTCCTATGCTCTGAACCACTAAATGATTACCTTATCAAGATATCAGTATATACCTCGGTTCCTCGGTAAACCAGATAACAGGATGGGAAGTTATTCTGCAATGTGGAATTATAGCAGGATATCTGCATTATGAGACGAAACTTTGGCTAACTCTTATGCGATATCGCGAACAGCGACGCAATTTTTAAGTGACTTGTACCCCGTACAAACATGCGCTAGTGTCTATTAACTTAGTAGACGCTAACTTAATACCCTTTAAGATAATCGAGGAGCTAATTGTTGTCGCGTTCACACATAGTATCCTGTTCACAATTATGACGTCATGTTTGTGTGATTTTTACTGACAATAAAATGGCGGACTCGTCAGATTTCGACGAATTTATTACGATGTTTTGGTTACGCAACATAATTTTGCAAGTGCAAATTAGTGGAGCTTTTGTTTAAGGTATTACAATTATTAATGACCTGTATTGTTTATTATATCCTTATTTTGAAGCAAGCTGCAGGAAGAGAACTATCGATTAGAGATGAGCATCGAACTGTCAATATCTTTCCAATCCCAAAATGCACTGCTGAACTCGGCTAAGATACTTGCCAACTATCCCCTTAGTTGTAAATGACGTAATTGTGTGCGTTCACATATACTGAAGCTTAACGGCCTTTAACCACTTACTTGGCAACTAAATGCCATGTCTGTACGGGGTATTAGCAAATAACAAAAATCTTCGTTTTCAGCTGATTAAAAGTTAAATATACGATATAAATAAGAACAACTACAACAGCGAAATCAAATCCTAACAAAATAATCAGACAATCAGAAATGTACCAAAAATATACTAACAGAAACAACAAATTGTGAAATACTATTTATTTTATGTGAACAAGAAAAATCATTAGAAAATAAAATTCTGAATATAGATTACATTAATGCTTAATTAACTATTGAATTTCTAATTGAAAAAATATTACAACTGTTTAACATACAATAAAAGCGTAAATTTATGCCCGAAAAAACTCTGGATCTACTTTAAGAAAATTCTTTTTAAAATTGATGAAAATTTTGTTAAGGTGCAATTATACAAATTTTGGAATGTTATTTACAAAAAAATAACTATACAATTTTGGCAAGCTGTTTGTGACAACATTATTAATTACTCAGAATTATGGACATATTTGAAAGACAGGATTTCCTTCCAAATAGCTTTAATTCTATTTTTATTTCTGGCAAAAATGGTACCGTAAGGTCAAAATATTCTGAAAATAATGCTGCGGGGAGTGTCCAAATTCATATACTCAATATTAGATGCAGGCCCTATGCAACCGATACATTGATGTGTCTTTTAGTAGCCTATATATGTGAAGCTCCAACGAGGAGAATGCAGCATGTTGAGAAAAAAGCAGCACATGGCTACTGAAAAAATAAAAACTGCAATTTAAGGCGAAGAAATGAAATTTAGGTGTCATATAAATCTGAAAATTCACCATTTGTGACAAAATATCTATCATGGACTTTACGCCTTAACAGTTCTTTGAAACAGGTACATTAAAAAAAATATCTCGTTAATTTTTCTAATTTTTGCACGAGTAGGCGTACATTAGTTGACCACTCTTTCAGTATGCATTACTGTTGACTTTTTTTGTTTTGCTTACAACCTTGGCTATTGTTCCCATGAAATCTCCCTACAGTATTCAATTTTTTGAAGTTCCCTAAACATTTGGAACCACCTTGAATTTTCGGAGAATACATAAACATCACTTATGGCATCCTGCTTTCCAGATTACAAGTAACTTAGCTGAAAATTGCAGTGGCCAGCGATGACAACAGGAAATTTGTACGCAAAAATTGCATAGGCCAAAGTACGAGCAACTTCCTGGAAAGATTTCGGTACCCTTTTTGTTTTTGCAGCATCAAGTTTGGGGCACACTGTAATTACGTTCATTTATAACCACACAATAGGTCCTTGGCGCCAAGAATTATATACACCTGGCCAGTATTAGGCGCCGAAGCCCCAAAAAAACAAGTGGTCCAATCACAAATAGCTCGTCATAAGTTAGTAGGGCTAAGCACGCCAAGGTCAATTTAAAAAAAAAAATACAACTTCCAAGAACTTCTTTGCAACCTTGCCAATAAATATAAACTAGGCAAATGATAATGTAGGGATGAGAATCGCATGATATGCATGCCCTTGTACTTTAGAAATCGGCAAACTGTACCGAGATAACATTTGGCTTCGTGTCAATGCTCTATCCCGGTTCATTCGCACTGCAATCAAATCTTATAACTAACTATGTAAAGATTGCAAAGCAATTGTTATTTTACAAAAGTGTATCGATACTGCGTACTATAAAAGCGACACTCCCATTACAACAAACTAGTGCATTTTACAACAGAAGTGCAGTTTCATGTCAGTGAGATTGTGGTTTTTAGGCAACACTGCGTGGTGAATGAGTAAATAAGCAAGCAAGATGGATAACAGTAATATTCGACAACACTAATATTCTTAAAACTGACAAATAATTTCCCAGAAATACGTTTCACTAGCTGCATTCAGATGGTATATTATACGTGTAAGTCTGACATACAACTTGAATCTAAAAGTCAAATCCATAATAATAATTTTGAAAAATTATCGTATTGTAATTATAAATGTATCTTTCGTTTCAATTGCAAAAGTGTTACTGAATTGAAAAGATGAGTCATTTCACAAGAACTTCGGAATTTTGCAAGGACCGCACTGAATTCCAAAACAAACAGAAACGTCCAAAAACTCATGATTCAAAACAGTAATTCTTGTAAA
This sequence comes from Glomeris maerens, assembly GCA_023279145.1. Lineage (NCBI taxonomy): Eukaryota > Metazoa > Arthropoda > Diplopoda > Glomerida > Glomeridae > Glomeris > Glomeris maerens. Next base: position 24,058 of record WWPM01015843.1, on the reverse strand, counting down.
CGTTTTTCCATTATGCACATTAGCAAAACTAAACGAACTGTGGAATTTTTCCAAACACAAAGTGTAACCCACAAATTGAACTTCGAACTTCGAGTCCCGAAAGGTTTTAAATTATCAATATACGTACCTATGAATTATTTGCCCTGCATTCAGTAGGTACACATTTGCAAAACAGGTTGGGCACAAACACTAAGTACGAATTTTGTCATACGACTTCCTCATTACTTTCGAAACTACATGGCAAAATTCATTTATGCATAACCGCGCTTGTGTGGCACTCAGGGCAGAATCACAGTTTAGCTTTAGTCCTAACAGCTATTTACCGAGCTTGAGCAAAAAATGTTTCAGAATATGGAATGTGAACAGGAAGCAATACATTGGGAATAATATAACAAGACTTCAAGGAGGTTTTCAACAATTGACAGATATGAGTTTTCTTTGTGGCCAAATCAGTACAAGGGCTAAATGACCCTCTATAACGAGGTTCTCTCTGAAAATAGGGGCTCAATTTTAAAAGGTCTGCATAGTGGTCAAAAACCAAGGAAAAAAGACAGGTAACAAAGGAAAAAATTCGCTGCAAGGCCAAAATTCCCCTCGAAAATTACCTGCACATTTTAAGAGTTTTGGGGCCCTTTAGGGACCCGTGGCCACCAGAGGGTACACGACCACGCCCATAGCTTGGTCCTGAAGATCGTGCCAGGGATAACAACGAGTTGCAGTCGCCACAACCACAAATCACCTATATAGCGCCAACCACAATTTTTAAGGTACCATTTTTACCTGGAGGTCCTCGGAGGACCAGTAGGTCTCTGGTCGCGTCGGAGGACCATAATATCCTAGAGGTCCTCTTGCAACAACCAGTGCCAGTGCCCATCTGCCATCGACGGCCGCCACCGTCCAACCAAACTTTACTTGTGAGCTGCCACAAACAACAAGGGTCCATTTTGTACGACTGGACCCTCTTTTTCGCCAGGACCACGACCAGGACCCTCTTTGTGTCTGCAGGTTTTCCTGGGGGCCAACTGTCCACCGCAGCTGCCTCAAACCTTGGACCCGTCACCATGGAAACCGTTAAATTATAACTGCAGGACATTTCCCAAAAACAATAACAACATTCTGACCCCTCATCGTATTTTTTTCCTGTTACATTACAAAAACTGGTCAAACTAAAATCTTCAAGGAACAGAACATAAAATGGAAATTGACGAACGTAAAAAGTATGTGCAAATGGAGGTAGATTTTCCAATATTCCCGAAGGCAAACCAGTTTCTCCTCCCCCCCCCCCCTCCAGCCTGCCTGCACAACAATTTTCACAACTTTCATAACTGCGCCATGTACTTTTCAGGAAGTAGCTTTCAAAATTCGTCACATTTGTGCAAAACAATGGTGGGAATCAATGTGTGCCAGAATGCTACGATCATAATAAAGAAATAATTTTCATTTGCTAACAAAGAAAACTATACCTACAAGTTTAAAAAAACAAATTATAATTTCCATATTTCAGGAAACAATTAACATACCCGTAATTGTGAGAATTCTACCGAAGGAAACGGCTTTAAAATAACAAGTTATGTTTTACTTATTTACGATTCTACTGCAAATTAATAAATCAAAAATGCAGTGTACACTTTCAGTAATAAAAATTGGCAATGATATAGCATAAATATATTATGGAAAATATTAAAATCCCACGAACATCAATGCGAAAAAATTTAGATTATTTGCGAGACAGGATATTAATTATATAGGCAATTTACAGAATTTACTACCAAAAAAGATTTCATAAATTCCCAACAGAGGACGCTGCTGTAATGCACAAAAATTACCACAATCTCTCGGTTGTCAACAATCAGATTTGATTTGAGGAACACTGAAACTACGTTCCTATAAATGAAAGGCAATTTCCGCGATAAAAAAAACAGCTCACGGGCTACACTGCATTACCAATGAAACTTAAATTTAAAACAGGAGTTGCCTTACTATCTTCCAAAAAATAGTTTCCAAAATACGTTGAAAGCCAGTAGGTGGCACTATGTATCGATTTGTGTCAACCATATCAAAATTTGTGTTTGTTATATACCGGTATTGTTTTTTGTCAATGAAAGTACATGCTATATATTGATATAACGTATGTAAACCAGGTGCTTGCCAAAATATTTTGTAAACATGGATGAATTGGAATGAATTGTAGTGATCGAGAGACATGCTACCCAATTTTCGGAATATGAAATTTGGGATTCGTGGGCGACACATAGAATTCAACAAATCTGGCAAAAATTTAATTCTACCCGACTTAAATTCAGCTGTTCAATTGCTCTATTTTTCTGAGCAATTCATTTTTAAGTTGTAAAATTTCCCATGAGCGGACATTTTCAAGGTAACATTTTCACTGTCAGAGCTTTCAAGCGAGGTGTACGTATTACAAAAATTCCAGCTAAAGTAAGCAACTAAGCAACTAAAGTAAATTGCATTACCCAGCGAAAGATAGCCTACAATCTTGCACTACGGCATATACGAGTTCGCATTAAAGCATAAATTAACAGTACAAATTCAAACTCACGAGTAAATGAACTAAACTGAACGGTGAAATTATAGAATTTAAATAGTTCATACTATGTATTTCAATGACTGTGAAACAATAACAATTGACACGATATAGAAAAAGAAAATATTTTAAATGCAAGACGTGCGTAAAAGTATTCAGTTTGCACTGAATTTATCATTTAAAAGATTGATTACAAAACCAACAGCGGAACATGTTCATACACAGGTAGCTGAGGTTTGGCAATGAGCGACTAATCTTGACTCGCATTTTTTTTATATAGCTAACAGACATCTTGGTTCATAATTCATCAATCAAAACTAGAAACGCTGCTTATGATAGAGTAATGACAAAATGGATGAAATACATCCATGCATTTCACTGGATTAAAAATATTTTAGGGCGAATATTTTATCACATACAAAATCTTGTTAAGCGCTACCTGGAAGAATTTACTAAAGCGCATGCACGCTATACTTTGATTCAAATAGAGATATCTCTGCGAGAACATGCATATAAATGCTACATCAACAAATTTTCAACAATTGGTGAAATGGAATATACAAAAAATAAAAGATATACGGAATTAGCAAAAACTGGCTGAATTCTGTGATGGAGAATATTAATAACTATGCTAACAATTGCACTATTCCATATTTTTTCCAAATGTAATCAAATTACGCTGTAATTTTTTTCGTGTTGTGAAAAGCACCTAATTAAAATTTCAAAAAAACATCAAGTGTTGCCGTTCCTATATACAATCAAGTTTTTCATTGACAAGCGAAAAACTTCATTTGTGGACGGCCCCTTAAATACTATGAGGATTTACCAAATACACTGATGAAAATAGACTGATCGATTAATAGGGTCTGGCAAATTGAAATGTTAGCAAAATTGGTTCAAAAATACAAGTGAATTGCAAAACGGTTCATCCAAAATTCGCAAATTATATACCAAAATCCAGAATGCGTATTCATTCATTCATTTTAAATTACTGTCTTGGGAGCAGTTAATAAATTGCCAAATGACAACCGTAATTTCCATACGCGAAGCCCCAAATGAAAAACATTAAGAACGTTGTTCTTTCATATAGGTATCGAAACATTAAACACAAGTCTCAAAAATATGCTATAGCTACCCATTGCATAAATTCCGAAGTACATACCTATTTTTCAATCTTCAGGAAAAGCCAATTACATAGAAAATTTTCAATCACTGTATGGAATATAAATATCGCATTTGGAAAAGTCCAATAATCAATAAAAAGCGCCACATTTGGAGACAGAAGTTTTATAAATCATTTTCTGCCAAACTATGTATTCGAGTAATTATTTGGAAAACGAAGGATACAGGGGTTCCTATGCTATATTTCCATTACCCGTGGGATCACATAATTCAATCATCCAATGTTTTGATTTATGCCGGCTCAACCACGTGTCACATCTTCAGACGACTTTTAAAAACTCGTTAGCTTTGCATGGTGTGCACACAGCTCCAGCCACAAACTCACAACAACATTGTTCCAACAGTTTGTTTCATAACATTTTGCATATAAAGTGGCTCACTTTAAAAAATCATAAACACAAGTTTTAATCTGCAAATGCATGAAATTTAATATGTAGTCCAGAAATGTTATTAATATTTAAATTATAACTTTACTTCAAATAAAATTTAACAGTACACTTGCGGATGTAGTAAATAACATTTGTCATACTGGGAAAAGAGAAAACAGCCACTTGGTGGTCATAATTAACATACATGACACGATAAAGGTGGGATAGTACAGATGCTACAGTAAATTTTACAAAGATTAATAGCGGATTTTAATTTATGGGAACAATCAACCAAATCGTAGATTACTATTTACTATGCCCGAGTTTGTGATTTGCTCTATAAACTGTGTTATTATTGCAATTATAACCAGTATAGAACCAATAAATGCGCTACATAAAAAGTATGCCATGTGTAATAAAGCTCTGCAAACGTAAATGCAACCAAAAAATTCACTGGTATTGTAATAAGGTGGGTCAGCAGGGAAAAATATCTCCACATAATTCACGATCGTTACACTGTGACTGCGAATAGCGCCACCTGTGGTCGTCGCCATCAAACAGCCACGTGCTTCACCTCCAAGCCGACCTTATTGAAATCCTCACCGAGTGGCGAGTTTTTAATGGCTTACACGTGCCACAAAAGCAGAGTATATAAACGGGTCACTGCCACCGAATCTTCGTGCGCACAAGCCGCATCGTTATTAACGAACGCATATAATTATCTCCTTCATCGCATTGGTCAATTGAATGCTTGCCGGACCTTATAGCACATATCGTGACGTCACTCGTTCGTTTACAGCATCCCAATTCGTCAACGTCTTCTATTTACACGGCGTTTTTAACGCGGAAACATTTCAATCTTCCGGGTTTCCTTCGATGGACTAGCCCACAAGGCCGAGGGGATGGTGGGATGGAGAAGAAACCGCATGCAACGAAACCGAGTTCGTACACGTGCCACGCCCTCCTGACCTCTGACCCCGATGTAAGACACGTGCTCGTGCTCTCAAACCACCCTCACCCCGAACGAATCTGCTCAGCTGCGTCATCTTGTTGTCGGTAGGTCTTTGGGTTGCCACGTTTACTTTTTTTCAGCCCAGTTCATCATCGCCCACCAACAGATTGGGAGAACGCTGGCAGTGGCAAGCAGATTCGCTTCCGTTGCAGGTGGTTCGCGTTCGCTACGCTCCACTGCGAGCAAATGGCAAACAGCCAGCTTGACTTGCAAATAATTTCTGCACCCGAATGTATGCAAACTCCAAAGCGAATCTTTCATGAACTCTGGGTGGAGCGTCAGCGAACGCGGGTAGCAACATCTTCACTTCCGGAATGCTCGTGAAAAGCAAGAGCGATCCCGTTCGTTTGCTCATTCACTCAATAGAGTAATTAAACCATAGTCCGGAGGCGGCATTTTTTTTATGAAGCCATTAACATGATTTACAATTATTATGAGAAATTTCCTACAAGTATTAAATGGTCACAAAATCATTCCGTCCTATATTCATTTCAAACATTTTTTCTTGTTTTAAGAAAGTTCGTTCTAATCGCTATTTCTCTTACAATTACAGTGGAATCTCGAATTACATATTCCTCGGAATACGAACAATTCGGTTTACGAGCAACATTTTTTTTTCGGTTGTGAGCAAATATATCGCACCGTATAACATTTTTCTAGTGAAAATCGAACGTAAGAGTGTTAAGAAAAGATGTCCAAATGTCTGGAAAGCGTAATATAGTAAGTGATTCTCTTGGTGAATATCGTTCACAAGAGAGACTGCCGTGCCGGTATGTACCAGGAAATTCTTTATCTCGTCCCCCTCACACCACGACTATCCTCAAAGATAAGATGCGAGTTAGATTGGTAATTATTTTTATTGTTAACTATACATGTATCTATTGTTATTTACATTTTGTACATGTTTCTTACGTTATTGGGGGGATAATACGAGGTTTGATCAAAAAGTTCCATGACCGATTTAATTGCACTGTGAATTGCAATGCAAATGAATTCCGGTAAAGGGTATTAGAAATATTGATATATCCCGAGTAACCTCCCGTTTAGCGTTTATTGATATGTACTTTGGTTGAAAAGTTTAGGCAGTTTTTATAAAAGTGTTTTTGCCCGTGGCGAATTTCCATAATGAACGACCTTAGGAACGGTGTTGTTGCGTGTTGAAATTCCGCTTCAAAATTAAAGAACTGTACGGGAAAAGTTTCGAAATGTTTAAAACTCCTTCTGGCTTATTAGATGTACGTGATTGGGAGAGTGACATATCTGCGGGTTTATTTCACGACATTTTGAACGAAAAAGTGCGAATGAGTGGCGTTCCTACGAAATTTTCGGAAATTCGCCACGAGTGCATGAAAAAACACTTTAAAACTGTCGAAACATTTCAGTTAAAATATACAGAATATCAACTAACAGTAAACAGGAGGTATATTGGACGCTTTTTAACTTGTCCACTGGTGGTCAAGTCTATTTGTGAAAATAGGTAGAGGAAGGTTAAGGAGAGTCGCGCAGGTGCTCAGCAATTATAAACGTCACAGCCGCAACTGCGGGACTCTCCTTAACCTTCCGCTACCTATTTTTCACAAATAGACTTGGCCACAGTGGACAAGTTAGAACGCGACCACTGTAACTCGGGTTAAATCAGGGTTTTCAATGCAATACAGGGATTAATTTCCTCTATAGAACGCACCTGAAATTAAATCAGTCCTGGAACCTTTTGATCAGCCATCGTATATAGAATAATTAAACGATGCGCATTTATGGGAACGTATCGAGAGGATTTCCTTTATGTATTTCGTACAGGAAAAATTGTCTCAGGCTGCAAGCTCGTTCCCTGAATGAATTTATCCGTAAACCGAGGTTCCAATGTATTTCATGTTATAGTACAAAGTATTTTTCAGGTGCAGGCAAAATTCTTGAATAAATCAGCTGTATTATAAGAAATACAGAACTGCATGTCGCCACTTGATTTTCCAGAAATAACTTAATGGGCATTTAAAAATTACTTGATATGTAGATAACTAGAAAGGTCAAGTTTTGCTGGGTATACATATACAGTACGTACTATCGCAACGCAACAAGAGTTCGCACTTTAATTCAGATAAGCCTAAACCTATTTTTGTACGAAATGAATAGCAATCAAGAGTTGCATTGCTGTTATAAATATTTTAAGAAATTAATATTCCATTGTGAAGACACATGAATATTTTCATATTATGTGGCGTTTCACAGCACCATACCTGCGTTATATTCACACCTGTTTACTTGCTTGATAAGTTATACAAATTTGAACACAACTAGCAAAATGACGAGGCACAATTCATTATTTCCCATTATTTCGGCGCAAGTTTTTTCTTATCATATACAGTGTACTATTATCAAATGATGCAATTAATTTCCAACTGCGGCCATTAAATTGTTCGAAAGTATTTGTTTGCAAATTTACATGTGATACAATACTAATGGTGCCAACGTAAAAAAATGGAACAACACCTTACGTCCAAGTCAATCACAACAAATTATGTACTTCCAAATACATTATTATTTCTGTTTCGGCTATGTACCTTGGAAACGAAATTGAATGCAACACTTGAACATAATTCATTGCATCTAGTTAAAACGGACAGTACAAGTTTGCAAAACAGTCCTGAATATATTTGACTAAACATGCTAAGTTTGAACAACTTCTGACAGGCCGCCATATTGGTTCATTGCAAATTTAACTTGCTTGAATGCAGCACTCGTCACACTCACGTGCGTGCCTTGAATATTTAATGAGGTTACAATGAACTTCAGTTCTGAAATGTACAAGGTCACTGCAGGTTTATTCCGAAATTTCGATATCTCGGTCTAAATATCAGGGAGAAATTAATTCAAACCAATTAATTCCATTTCCCTGCCTATCCAAAAAAGCAGATCAAAATACGTGTATATCACACGTGGGACTTCCCTTCTAATAACAGTTTGGACACAATGTTCTGCAGGGAAAATTTACATAATTTCACAGTGTATTTTAGATTCCACGTTTGAAATGAAGGTAATCAACAATTGGCCACCTAATGCATGATTGCAACATACTGAAAGTGTAATTTGTTGGGTGTAAGCAACTGCCAATTCTTTTCGATAATTTTACATAAATCTTGTTCCAACAGTTCTCTTAATTCCCATGCGACTGCTTACCAAGGTTCCATTTATCCAGTCACGAAAGTATTTTGTCCTAAAACAACTCACTAAAACTCACAACTTATGAAAAATAAATTTCGCATTTTCTCCCGCATTAGAGCACACCCACAAATTATTAATATCAGATTAGCATAAATATTACTGATTTTAACTTACACGAGTAAAACCTTCATTGAAGATGTATTCCCACGTGCTCAAAGTTTTGAGAAGTCCATCTTCCATGCGGTAGAAATCTACATGACAAATAGTTGTCATGCAAATTGTTGGGCTTAAAACTTGCCAAGATGTTTGAAAGTTTGCTTTCTGCTAAAGTTCAGCAGGGTCTGCTTGTCGGTTCAATTGCATGTTTTGCAATGTATACTGGGGAATTTGGCATACAAAGTGTTGGCAACACCCCCGTAGTTGCCAACAATGGCCCCGTCCATTTCCGATGGCCTTCACCTACAATCGGTTGAGCAGGCCATTTGCCCCGAGTAGTTGCCATGACGACCACGTGGCGCTCTGCCTAATGAGCGTCTCGCGTGACGTCACGACTATAAAACCACCTGTTAAAATGCATATGTCTCTACTCTTCAAATAAGCACAAGTTGCACAAACTTACAATGCGGCCGAAAAACTTTTACAACACTATTTATAAGCTGGAAAACACACTTGCTTTCTTCCAATTCAATGTTATTAATAGTGTTGCCGAGCTGCTACATGCTAAAAGCGCATTTGGCACTTTTTCAAAATGAGATGTGCAAATGGAGAACTCGATCATACTGCTGCATTTGTACGCAATCAACAGAAAAAAAGTTGGCATAACTTTTCCTAACTTTTTAATTTAAATGTGAACACACTGTTTCGTAATACCTGTGAAACTTTCACCAGATAAAAAAAGTGTAAAATGCTTGCTATTGCCAGCAAAATAAAAAATATTCACTTAGGATTGATACGTTTATTATTGGTTAGTGTTAAGTGTTCCTAAATGAATTATCCCACATTAAGCGCACTGGGATAATTGAGTTCGGACGTCCTCCCGTAATAATGCAGTTCCTATAACAGCAAAAACTCGGAAATCGGAACTTTAAATATTATGAAATTTGGAATGGAGTAGGGATACATGTGTTTTTTGTCCCAAATTATTACAATGCAATAAGATTAACACCATAAAAGCGCAACAACTTTTTAAGCCAACAAAAATTCAACCAAGATAACTGTTGTCACCATTTTTTTTATTAAGTGTTTACTGCGGAAAATATGTATCAACTTACCCGCAGATTTTGAACTATTGTCTATGTGCGAGGACATTTGAAGTTTACATTGGATTTAATTTATCTGCAACTCGATGGATGCTAAAAAAATGTCCAACGATGGACACCAAACCGAGATAACGAATTGGTTTAAAAAAAAATAGGGGGATTCAAACGTTTAGTCTTTTCTTTTGCGTTCCAACTTGTGTGTTTTCAAAAAGATAAGCATGAGGGACGCAGGATTGAACTTTCTTTAATTACTGACGTCAATCCTGACATACATTTCCCTCTGTCTATCGATAAATCGTGCAACAATTGGCAAAAAAGCATTCCACCAAGTCAAAAAAACAACAAAAAAACAGCAATATTTTCTCACTTGGGGGTGCTGATATCGCAACTACAATATACAAACCTCCATAATAAATGAAATTTCAAGTGAACCTATTGCACAATTTAAACTGAAAAGAACTTAACATTTAATTATAATAATACTCGTCACATGGGCAATATAATATAAGAACTACCTTTCAAATTTGTTTATTTAGGTCAATGGTAACGAAATGGCAAATAATTGGCAAGTTAAAAACGTTTATTTTTTGAAGACGAATCGAATGCGGATCTAAGTTTTAATCCCAAGTCAAGATAGCACTGCGCTAACATATACAAATACATACATAATTCGATCAAAATTACCAAACCTCAAAGAAATAGAAAACAATGTCGAATTTTGTATGTAAATTTTATTTCATATTAAAATAAATTTTAGGCGTGATAGTAAATTGTTGTTCTAATTAGTAAAAAAGAAAAGTTAACTTATATCCAGAGTCTCGCTAAAAGAAACGAATTTTCGGAATTAAAAGAAATTTATATTTAATAAAGTTGCTTATATGGCAGACAGTGTGGTGGATTTCGAGCTCTTTTTTTAGTCGTCACCCCAAATTTAAAAGTTTGACATACCTGGAAAACAATTATCTAAGCTAAGAGTTTTGACAAAATTTTTCTTTTATGTATTTATATCAAGGAAGTCTATTTCAATGATCTTAACTAATTATTTGTAATTATTTTAATAAACATTAAATGAAAGCTTTAAAATATCATTCAAATATGCGAATGCATATTATAATTTGCTTCAAGAAATTATCTGTATGTACCAACAGCTATCTATAATTAAATATGCTTATCAGTTTTTAACATCTCCTAGAAAATTAAATTACGTTACACCGGTCTTTTAAATTTGTTTCACTCGAAACCAGTAGACTATTATTGTTACTATAACTAAACACCACAATGACTACGAATTCATTATTCCTATTAATGTTTTGCGCAATCAGAAAAGTCCATGGGTTGATCTGAACACTCCAGTAAAACTTAACAATGCCATTGTTTAATGTTTAATGAAATGCGTAATGAAACCTCAAATAATTACGGTTACTTTTAGACAATATGTACATGTTGTTTGCACTGTACGTGACATTAAATTTAAATGGAATAAAATTATGTATGAAGGCGATAACAATAAATTCGAAAATTTTGCATCACTGCGGTCATTTAACTATTAATATTAACACAATATTGCAAATTAAAGCTATATTGCAAAATATCACTGAAACCAGATTTTATATTTAATTTACTTAGGAAAGAATTTGATACGTAAAAACTATTCAGATTAGCTTCAGAAATTGGCACATTCCCTATATTTTTTAAATATATGCGCGAATTAAAAAAAAACGGCACTATGTTTTGTTGTCACTGAAATAACTCCCACAAAACCCATGACGTCACTGCTCCATTTCAAGCAAAAAAAAAACACCTTTCCTCTTTTTCAAATGGTTCCATCTCCTGTTTTCCAGCCATAAAATGATGACATTTTTTTCACAACTTGGCTCAAATTTATTTTTTATTTTTACCCCAGAGACAAATTTCTGGTTTTCCAACCAAATAGCAGCACTTATAAGGAGACGGAGTAGAGTCTCCCAGCACGCATTATTTTTGGCTACCAACTTTTTTTCGTCATAGGGAGGTATTAATTCTTGAAAATAGGCCTTACAAACAAACGCACTAGTTATAAACACACATTCACGATTAATCAATTCCTATTAATATAAATAAAAAAACTTGCTAGCATATCATTTTTAATAGAATATTATTTCACACACCGTTACTGAATAGAGAGTATATCCTCGGTTGGAGGAACAGGGGGTCAAAGAGCCACGTGTCAAGCAAGGCAAGACACGTGCCACAGCAAAGAAAAAACTTAACCTCTAAAAGAAAAATCAATACACAATTTCACGCATTTTCAAAATTAGCTTAATTAAATGATAATATCCAGATGCTGAAATGTCATTAAAGTGTCATATGACTGATTTAACCCATGGCTATAGCAGCACTACCCTTCGGACTTCTAACCTACCAATCACAAATATCATTGAATACATGGAATTTATGATTATTTTTTACAAACCTTACTCATCATTATCTCTCCCCTTGTTCACGTAGCCTTTACTCAATGGACAGTTTCACGTGTACAAAATGAACATGCCACAGTGATCTTAAATGTTGGTGACAAAAATTTAGAACTGGTTGAATAAAATCGTTGCTGGCACGTGTATGTTGTTTGCATTGGTGCATGTTTGGCGATTTTAAAATAGGTGCAGGCAGATATAGCCTCAAAGCTGGGGCGTTCAAAAGTTGCAAAATAATATGGAAAAAGAGCAGTATATGTCACGCATAAATTCCCTCAACCGATTTATTCAGCTGTCTATTTTGGCATTCTGCATCCTATTATTTTCTATAGCAATATATTCATCCTCATTCACAAACTGAAAACGGGTATATATAATAATATGGGATTAACTTATGCGCATGTTAGCAATTAGTTTGATTGCAAAACTGTGTAAAGAAATTATTCATCTTGACTACTGTACAACATAGTAATTATATATGCAATTGGTTTTGCTACATAAGATTAGATTGCTTCGTAATATACCAATCTCATTTAAATATAGGTATTATAATAGCTTGCACAGAACAAAACAATCATAATAGGTAGGCTCTATACAACATGCACGAAATAACTTAGTAGCCTCGTGATCCAATAAGTTATTAGGCTATTGAGGTACCATAGTTTCGATTTTGGTTCACCAAGCGCGAGCATGTCGCTGTTTCAGCAATTCATTATCAAGACGTTGCAAATTCGCAAATAAAATGGCGAACTAAACTTTGAATGCTTTACTATGCATTCATTACTTTCATGCACATCTTTTTGTATGTGCTGCAAAGCTATTCAAACATCATAAACTGATTGCAATTCAAGAACGGCCCTCTTATGTCCATCTTAAAAATATCTTTAAGCTATACGACAGAGTAAATAGCCCATTAAAAACAGATTCAGCCATTTCACACATTCATAAATAAGATATATACAGAATAATTCCATTGTTTGCAAATGAAGCTATTAAAATTAATTTATACTGGTTAAGTCTCGTTAATTCACAGATTGTCGTTCTGCTCGGCGCACATCATACTTTGTTGCATAGCCGTAGGTACAGGAAATTGAATTTATATTGAAAGAATTGTAAGAAATCGTGATCTTTACACAGAACAAATAGTATTTTTTATATTATGCACATTTCTTAGATTTTTTTTATAAAATCATTCTATAGTGAAATCTCGTTGAAACGGCTCTCAAGGAGACCTGTATTTTGACGGTAATAGCAAATAACTGTAGCTATACCGGTCATGGCTGTTAAAACGCATTTATAGCAAAACAGAATTGGCTTTAAAGCTCGGTATATACTTACGTATGTATCCTACAGTGCATACTGTATATGCATAACCCATGCAGTTATGCGTAAATAACTACACAAACTATACATCGTACAATATATTCTATCCAATTGTTGTGTCGCAAAACTATATTATTATGTGTGTTACCACAGAAATTTGTCCAAGAACCCGATTTAATCCGTTTTAAATATAACTGTAGATATATTGTATAAAGGTCATTTCCTAGCTGCAGAGGAAAACTTCTAGAGGTGCAAAACTATTCATACAGAAAGTCTCATTTCTCTTAACTTTTAAAAGATGGTGATATTGGTGCAAGCAACACGTGTAGAAGTGTCACCAAAATCCGGTATAATATGTGTAACATGTAAACCAGCATATCCTAGGCACCAACCGGCCGTTATTATAGAAATAAGCGGTCATGGCAAAAATTACAACGAGATTTTACTGTATAACCCACTGAAAAGTAATAAATTATATTACGAATTTGAAGAATTATGTTAAGGATTTTTACATCCAGAAAAGAAATTACCACATGATTCATTTGTTGCACATAAGCAATTCTATGTGAATATACAATAAACGCCACAATTTTTTTTCTTGTATGTATCTCATTAAAATGTATCATATTTCTGCATAATAATTACATTAGAAAAAGCTTAGCAATTTTTCAAATGAACTGTATATTATAATTAAGTGTGCATTAATAGCAAGCATGAAATTGTGAGATCGGGGTCACGTGATATCCCAATCAAGTGGCTGTTTATAGATTTGTGACAAACGGATATCTGTAAATGGCATATTCAACATTATACATATATTGATTTGACAACCATATCATACAACATTTCTAAAATTCTTTTGTTAATGATGGTCCAACCAACCCCTTAACAAATACAGACTGTAGCAAGTACAATTCAACAGGCGATTTTCGCATATTACAGTACATGCGCATGCGCGACAAAGACTTGAAAAACTACAACTGTCAACGTGAGGAATTCTGGGAGTTGTATAGTTTTTCGAATGTTTCCCGCGCATGCGTGTGCACCGTGAATATCGGCTATTGATAACACCATATTTACAAAATTGTCCAGCATCATGGCATTAGAAAATACAATTTATTTAAAACAGATTTAATTGTTTAGATATGTAGTAGTAGGCCTAGCTACTATGCATAAGATGCAATTTGAAATTGTACAGATCACACAGTACCAAGAGTACTAATAAGGCCCCCATATAATAAATTAATAGATTCCCGTCCCCGCGCGCACCGTTTTTTTTCAAGCAAAAAAAAGAATTTATTCATTAAAATACTACTGAAAAAGCAACAACTCTACGCCGTGTCCGCGCCAACACACAAAAACGCGAGTCAGATCGTTTTATAGGCAAAACTATTGGAGATTTCGTGATGATGATCAGGGTTTGCGCTTCATGACGAGGTTTCAGCGCCACTTCGCGATCACATTAATTGCAATTTAAAATAAAAAATAAAAATAAAAACCGCGCGCGCGCATCCATTTTTGTCGATTTCCGGACGGGAATCTATTAATTTATTATATGGGTCCTAATACTACTTATTTTATTACTATGTTAGTATATTTTTTCTATTATTTATATGAATTATTACGGTGGCTATTATTTTAATGGTGACAATGCTACACATAAAAATTTGTTGTTTACTTTCTGTCCTCCATCTTCTCCGCATATCAAAATAGAAATCGACAAATTTTAAATCCATATTACAAAGGCTTACTAATTCGAGCACAAAACTCCGTAGTTTTTTTAAGCGAATGGAATAGTGTTACTGTTAATGCAACGAGAATTCTCATCAGGCA
Organism: Glomeris maerens; assembly: GCA_023279145.1. NCBI lineage: Eukaryota > Metazoa > Arthropoda > Diplopoda > Glomerida > Glomeridae > Glomeris > Glomeris maerens. The sequence goes on along the minus strand of WWPM01015843.1, from coordinate 8,924 downwards.
GACATTCGAACCTCTATAACCCGGACACCCATCGGGCCAGACTTTTTGTCCGGGCAATAGAGGGATCCGGATTACGGAGGGATTTTTGTTTTAGCAAAAAAGATGAATTTTAATACGAAACGTTCAACATTTCTGAAACAAATAAATTTTGAACTTTATCCGTTAGATAAGTTACTTATGAACTTTATCTAGCTAGTAAATTTATTTAGGAACTTTAATTGTGCACTGTAACAAAATTACAACCTGAGTGGACATAATCTTCATGCAGTCATTTCCAAAACCTGAAAATTCTGTTATTACGATTTGCCGGGCCGAAGATTTTTCCCTACTTAAAATTTTTCCGAAGACGTATGTTACTGGCTTGCGAATTTCGTCCGATATGCGGGTTATGGAGGGACCGGACTGCAGAGGTTCGAGTGTAACTATATTTTTACATAACGACTGGTACTTTCATAATTTCTATGCAAAAAAATAATACCAATACATGATAGGAAGCGGGAAATATTATATGTACAATAAGAATTGTCGCAGCCATTTCATTCCCTATATGAATATTCAGTACAAAAATTATTGCATAGCATTTGACTTGTGAAAAGTTTCCAGGACGAAGTTACAAAGCTGGAGAAGAATGCATTTTTTACTTACATACAGATTAGTTTCAAAAAGAAAGTAGGTATACTAGTCAAAGCGAAATCAACGATAGGCTACATTTGATTTGCAAGTGCAGATAATTTTAATAGAAAATTAGCTCGCATATTTTAAATTCCGCGTAACTTTAACCCGTGTATGTCGAGAATGAAATCCGCTTCCGCAGCTTTCATCTGAATGCTCAACAGTGCGTGCAAATCGATGTGATTTCAAATTTCAATGGTTAGGAAAGGATATATATATATGTGAATCCCCAATTCAATGTTCGTTTTAAAATACAGTACATATAATAAGAAATGCATCAACTGTATTTATAAAATTCACGTGCACGTGTCGTGCTTGCGCTCATTTTATGACCGTGTAATATATCAACAACGACTGCATTGTATATTGTTCTGAATTAGAAAATTTCAAAATTGCCCACGTCAATTATTCATTGATCCTTCATGAGCAGGTCACGTGTTGAAAGCAATTCGCATTTGCCAAACTGCGAACACAGGATTCAAATCATGAAAAACCTCTCTGCATTTATAAGTTATAGTCAACATTGTCAAGGCAAAGACGGGGAGAACGAGAAAAAAATCCCCATGAGGGGGCACAACGCCAAAAAAAAATCTTCATCCGTTTTGACCTCACCTCATCCGCATTTGTTTGCTCGTTCAGTGTCCTCTGGTGGTTCACCCTGGCGAGAAAAAAGGTCGAACTTTCACCTATCACCCACCCCACCTGCAACCCGCCATTTATAAATATACAAGGGGAAACTGACACGTGTCGTTTCCGACTAGGTATATTATACCTGCTGTAGGGCTAATTTGCTTAGAAAATAAAAACAAAAATGCTAATTTTTCCCATGGAAAATTTATCATTGACAAAGACCTTGCTGGCAAGTGGGCGTAATCGAGAAAACGATTCTTGTTAGAGGAAGTACTAAACAAAACCTGTCAGAGCTGGAATCGCAGGAGAACAGATTATTTCTTCGACAGGTTGCTTAAATAACAGCCTATTTTTTAATAATTTATCCAAGAAGTTTTAATAGCATGCACGTATTCCAGTTGTCTGCAGAAATTTATAAAACTTACGATTAGCGCAAAATTATATACAAAATGTGCAAGGAAAAAATAATATTATATTGGCATCCTATTAAAGTTGAAGTGTCATGCATATTTAAGTTGCCTTGATACTGTAATTATCCCACTGATAGAAACTATGTTAAGAAACCCATTGGAACTTTCCACATACAAAATTGAAAAAAAAAGATCTATAGTTATCAGCATAGCAATGTCGTATTGTAGGCTCTTATGGGCTTACGTTTCACTCATACTGAAGTCAATTTCGCTTATGTTTCCTTTTTTTCTTCTCCTTTCAACGGCCACTACTGAAGTTTTCACTCAACCCACAAATGAAGATCACAATACAGATGTGATCAGATTAGTTAATTTACTTGAAAGTATTTTTTTATTTTACGGATAAAATAGTTCCTATTGTAAAACATTTCTTGAAAATACACTTTCTTTAATTTCACTGAAACTAAAACATGTTATATTCGCATTGTAAATATCTCAAATAAGAAATCAACCAACACTTTCATATATCTAAATTAATTTACACTATATGTAAGTGTTGACCTATACTCGGTTACTTTCAAGGAGCTCTGTTTTAGTCATGAAAGCTTCACTGTCATCTTCGGGCAAACACGTGGTCAAGTTATGATTAATTACTGCTGTGTATATAGACTTGTGAGCGATTATGAATGTATTATACATTAATGCAACATATATTATTAGCCCTTATCGCTACTTAGTGTCAGTACCTTGAATGAAACATTAGCGATTTTTTTTCTTTATTATATATTAGTCTACTGTACATACAATGTGCCAAACTCTGGGAATAAAAAAAAAACATGGTCCTGTATAAAAATTGTGGCTTTTATGAGACACATTAATACAAAATGTCAAGTAACATGAAAAATGAATTGGAGCTCTTACGAAGTTGACAGTAGCCATTTTTGCATTTTGCACATATAAAACACAAACAGCTAGCATAACAGTTTGATTGCTTGCCTGACAATGCATATCTCGAAGTAAAATATATAATACAAATAAAGAAACAACGCAATTTGCATTGCAAAAAAAATATAATCAGTAATTCAAAGCCTCCTTAAATTGTAATATTGCAACGTGAACCAATGCCTGGAAAAAGTAGGCTCAAAAGCTTCTGGCAATGCTACAGATATTATTTCCATTTCAACGCATTTTTTGCTATGAATAATTATAGTTTATTATTACACGCAGTTCAAAATAAATGAATGCACACTTTTTGCCAAAGTGAAAACAACTGGCATTTTGCCATTTTTGTGGCAACAGTTCATTATTTAGCAAAGCTCGAACCAGCAGAAAGAAAAATATTACGTCCAAAGTTTCATAGCGTAGTTAAATAATGCATGCAATTAAATCATTTTGCTTTAATTTTTTCAAGAATTAAAGAGAATTTAGCAGCCGAAATCTTCGCATACTATAGCATGAATTGCAAAATTCAAACCTGAACATTGGTTAACGGATACTGACAAGATTTATCATTTCAAAACCAATTGCCTCAAGTGATTTTACAAATAAAATATTCATAAATTCGATGATAATATACAAGTTGAACTATTCCCTAACTTTGTTAGACTTTTCAAGTGAATTTCAAAATAAACTTCTCAAGCGATGATTGGTATGAAATTCAAATAAAAAACAAACTTGAATATTCAGCATAGGCTACATGTATACAGACTGACAGTACAAACATAAAAACATGAGATGGGAGAAGGTCACACCCCACCTCGCATTTTTTTTTCGTTCATTGCAGTAGAGCTGCATGACCTCTGGCCTCATGTCGTCTCCCCACACTGATTTACAACTTTCGAGACAGAGTACGAATTGACGAAACCTCATCTGCACAGTAAGAGCAAGAGAAGAGAGAGAAAAGAAGCATGTCAATGAAATAAAAATAGGGAAAAAGCCACTTACAAGCAACCAGCAAAACGCCCCAATGGGTTCGTTAACTTTAAGTTTCGTCACCACCACATGCCTACAAACATTTGCCAGAGTACAGTAGTGCCAGGAGAATTTTTGTCATCGATTCGATCCAAGCAAAAGACCTCCCCCTACGTGTATATATGTATATGCACACTTTCTTTTTTTGACTGCAAGTCGGCGCGTGGCTCAACTTTTGCAACGCTGCCTTTCATTTCTCACGACCCTACACATTCGCTTCAACAAACTTAACTCCCACTGTGTACCTCTCTCTCCACCCTCCAGTAAGAGAATGTGAAGATGTTCCACTATTTCCGGTTGCCAAAATTCCCACAGGAGGCGTTCACCAACCCACGTGCATGCACATGCAAAAAACAAATAAGCACGGGGGTTACCATTTCCTAAACTTGACCTTGTCTATGCATTATGCAAATGCATTTACCATATTAAATAGCATTTCCATCTCGCCACGTGTTCAACTTTTCTGAAATACAATTATACAGTGCACGTGTTGACCTCTCCAACATACAGTACAGCGAAATGCATACCAGATTACTATTCATTTTGCAACAAAAAATATACCCGGGAATGCACATAAATACATTTTTCCTGTTCCATTTAGTATTAGCAAGTTGACTGAATTAAGTTCTTCACCAATTATATGAAGTTGATTTTATTAACGGTCAAAATGTATACTTTTTTAGTACATTGTTTGGAGAATAAAATTTTCGAATTTGGTCTCAAAGAAAGTGGGATAAACAATTCGAACATGGATGTCATGTTTGTTTGGTAGTGTTAGAGCGTGGTCATAAAGAAAACTGAGATCGATATGTACGTGGGCAAAATATAGGGATGATCTTTGCTAATAGAACCAATAAAGCAATGCGGCTCGGATGCTATTTTCTTCTACCTGATGCTGTTCCATCAAGAAGCGCAACGCCCCGTAGCATGTATGCACACGAGTCTTTCAATCTAAACTAATGCCACCTGAATTCATTTTCGAAACGAAAGCTAAGGTATATTGCATTAATGTAGGATAATTTAACACTGCTCTTTCCAAAGAATTTATCACTGTAATTAATTACGATTCAAACTCATTTTTAATGTATTAAAACGAAATAATACACCAATCATTTAATTCCATTTATTTGTAATGTTGCATCGATGTTTAGTGTTTTATGCAAGACATAATTGATTTTATGAAAGAAATTATCAGATAGAATATTGGAGAAAAGTTTCCTTCAGCAATTTAACAATTCTTCTGTACCAAGCAAATAATTATTAATTTTTAAATTAATGCTTCGAATTTCGGAAAAAAGAATGAATACACATCCGCACAAACTTCTCGTCTTTCACAGCATTCACTTTTCAACCCGTACATTTTCTTGCGATAAAATTGGGTACTGCTTTCACAGCAGTGTGCATTCACGCAAGTAACGAGTGCATCAGGTTTTCTATGCATATTACTCATTCACTCCCTTCCTAGCACATAAAAAGCATGCTAACTATTGATTTTCATTAATCAATCTCGCGAAAATTTTTACAACTCGTATATAATACATTGACATTGAATGCAGCTACAAAAAAAATCGAGTTCCAGCCAACAACGTATCCGAAACGAAAACGCCTATATCGACTAGTAACTGAACAAGTAAGGCTCCAATGCGCAACCGATTATCTCAATACAATATCAGAAGTTGTCTGGCAAAATGTTTCATTTCTTCAATAAATATAAACTGTAAAGGAAAAGGATAATTTGTTTCCAAAAGAAGCCGACTAAGACATTGGACGCTCAAATTGATTATATTGATGTAGTATACAAGTTCAAAGCCCTCTTTTTCTCCTCCACAGCCAAAATAACCATAACATATAAACACTGAACAACGTCTTCCAAAATGAAATGTTACGTATCGATTTTTATCGTTTCAAATGGCACACATATTTCATGAAATTATTGTTTTTAAACATTTGCTGAATCGGAAAGTGTAAAAACATTTCATCCTTTTTAAAATGCATCGTATATTCATATTAAAACTAAATTGACTCACATTTTTAATATGCATGAACTTCATTCTAACTACTAAATATTACAAACTTTTAATACCGTATAAAGTTTCAACAATATATTTTCAATATAAGATACAAGTTCAAGTAACAAGATTTTGCTGAAAACCCTCTCATCTTACAATTTCTTCTTTTTCCTTAGAAAAAACTACTCTTCAAAATCTACATTACGTTTTTATAAATTTCGTCTCATGTATTATTGCTATTACATTTACGACAAACCTCATAAAACTTCTACAATCGAATAAAAATTGTCATTGCTATATTCACACTCAACGTGTACTTGAATAATCCATATGCAAGGCCCACTCAAAATCAAGTGCGAACAATTAGAAATTCAAAGCACTTCTTGCTCATACATCAAACTTTTATTTTGCGCAGACACGAACCCAACAACCTGAATACCTTATTTCTCAACCCAATTAACAATTCGAAAGGACGTCCATATTACAATATTCAAGCTAATTCCCTTCACACAATGCGAAAGGAGGTGCGGGATAAATTTTGAATGAATTCTTTAACATAAAATAGTCATTATTATATTGTCGCTATCGCATGTCATTGATCTAGAAGCGCAGTGAACCTTCCAAGTGACTAAAGTCCAAGCGGGGTCCAAAAGAAGGGGTCTAAAGTTCTGGCAAAAACATAATCTTTCACTTTATCCAAGGATGTCGGCCTGCATAGAGAGTAGCTGTAAATGGCTGCTCCTATATACGGTTTTATGCATCATTAGCAATAAATATGCGATAAAAAGCATCATGTCGGGAATAAATGAAACGCAATTCTGCAGTATAGTGTCTGCCACATACACACATACACGGTACTGAATGTGTATGTACTCAGTTGCATGAAAACCGACTTCGTGTTTAGCATATATGCTTTATATAGCCATATGTACACTACTATGGAACACTGAATTGAGTCAATAATAGAAACAGCCACGTCATTCGTATAGTGCATATAGTGGATTGAGAAAGAAATGCTTGCATGTTACAAATAGGCCTATGCGCAGATAAATATAGTTTTCACAAGTGCACAAGCGAACGCATGACAAAAAGCCAGAAAGCTATATTCAATAAGGACGTCATTTGTTGCAGAATAATCACGCATTCAAACAGTTCTACATTTCAAAATATCAAATTCCGTCTATTTGACTGCAGCTATATTCGCAATGCACAGAGATAGTGGTTTGTTCGCTTAAACTGCATGCATAATTTCGCACATTTCAATCGCTTTCAACAATAATCTTGCCGAAATCATTTTCAATTTAATATGTAGCCGACTCGATTTATTTTAAGTGCTCACTGAAGTTATTTCAAATACGAATACAAAATATTCACGAAGAAGAGTTCACTTAAACCTACATAATTATATAAATGAACACAATTAGTTTTCAAAGCCATATCGCAAAGTACAGGGTGTAACAAAATTGTGTACAAACTTACAGGGCTTACTACATGCATGAAAACAAGACAAAGTTCCGATGAACCCATGTTCCCAAACGCTTACTTAGATTTTCAAGTAGCAACTATACATAAAATGTAACATCCATAATTCATGCTCCCCAAATCTTTCCATTGATCATTTATTAAGGACTCGTATGCGTTCCTAATAAAGATGTGGGGAGCATGAATTATGAATGTCACATTTTATGTAGGTGCTACTTGAAAATCTAAGCGTTTGGGGACATGGGTTCATGTGAACTTCGTCTTGTTTTCATGCATGTAGTAAGCCCTGTAAGTTTGTACGCATAATTTTGTTACACCCTGTATAATGAGAAAGTAACTGAATTCCCACCATGCACACTGCTAGCAAATGACACAGTTTTTTTACAATTCTTTAAAATTAATAACTTGTAATCTAATTTGGATTTTAGCCTCAGAAAAACGAAAACCACATTACTTAAAATTGTAAAATTTTAATGAAAGATTTCAACTCAAATTAAACACATTTAACGCATCGAATATAAATTAAGGGAGAACTTGACAGTGTTTTGCGTTTGAAAACTAAGTTTTTAATTTTCAAATTTAAAAAAATTAATCTAAGCCCGACAAATAAACGAGATCATGTAATTATTTTCTAGATAAAAAAAAATATTTTCAGTGCAAGTAAAAAGTCACCAGTTGCAAAACAGCCACAAGCAGCATACGAATTCACTGTCGTCATTATATTGTGTAATTTATACTGCACAAAGAATTATATTATTTATAACTTCAGCTTTCATCGAAAATCTGTAGGAAATGGTCAGATTGGTGACAGTTCACAATTGACGGTAAGGCAAAGTACCAGTTCAATTTCTTGCTGGTGAAAATTGACAAGTATAAAAAATTCAAAGGCAATTTAAAATAATAAATTTCAAATACACTTTATCGAAACTGCAAATAGTTATGTTAAACCCGGTTATGGCAAAATAGGAAGTTGTAACTACTTATTCTACACCAGAGATAGGTGGTCCCCCAGCTTGTACTCCACGACTTCGCATTTTGAAAACATTTGACGTCATACATTACACATTAATTCAGGATAAACATATGACTGTTTAAATATTTTATGTATTTGCAAAGTTGTACTAGAGTATATGCGCGAAAAGCGGGTTCGAGTTACGTGATTTCAAAACTTAATAACTTGTATTTATTGTTGTATAATACCGACATTTTCCATTTCACAGACAGGAAATGTTTTCCTGTTCCCGTCCTTCATAAAGAATCGTTGTTGAAAAATTTTCATACGTAAGTACGCCTCTACTTTGCGGATATGGAAGTTAAGCGGAAAGTTACAGGAACGAATCAGGCGCGCAAGTCGAGCAGCGCATTCAACTGAACGAGAAACAATAACCAATCGTCAAATTGTTCCTAAACGGCTCCTTTTTCGAGCATAGTCGATTTATTGTATTGGATATTACAATACGAACATCGTCATCAAGTGTTTATAATCACATTTTTGGCTGGGTAAAAACGGTTTGAAAAAAACAACGGCCATCGAAATGGTGTTGAGCCAGCTGCTATTTATACACGCAAGGCCAAACAGGCACCGTGTGTGCATAATATCGCCATTTCGCACATGCTCACTACACACTTGCTGTCCATGTAAAAAATATTCAACAAAGAAATAAGGTGCTTCATTGTCATTGCAGCCAAATCCCAACAAGAGCAATAACAAGAGTAAAAGTAAAATGCAACCCTCCTTTCCCCCCCCCCC
>WWPM01015840.1:0-13395 GCA_023279145.1 Glomeris maerens | reverse complement strand
GCTTTTACCATAACCACAAATTACCATTCACATCTTCACCTTATTCTACATACCTAATGTGTTATAGCTGGTCCAAACCTTCCTTTGTTTAATGGAACATGATTAATAACTACTAGAATTGTTTAATTGTAGCCGTTTACATCAGACATCAGGTCCCTTTCCACATAGGTATGGCTTCCCCCCGGATCACATACAATAGCGTTTTCTCCTATGGAGTTACAACATCTTTACAAAATCTGATAGCACTTGGGCTGCATTTAGACTCATCCAAACTACTTTTACGAAGCCTAATAACAAGTAATTAAATTATTAATTAAATAGTAATGTCGCTTTACAAAATATGATTTTACGCTACACGATAATCATTGCAACTTTGAGTGCCTATGCCAAAACTGTCATAATATTTTAGAAACTATACCATCTAATGACATTATAGTTTAGCAGTGTATAATTGATAATACTTAATTGTATCATATTTTCAAAACAAACAAAAATTATCCTGAATCACCACATAAATTAAATATTGGAAAATTGCCATTTAAAACCCCCCCCCCCCCATTGAAATCTGAAAATCATACGGGAATCTTGCGAATCATAGAGAACTGAAATAAAACTATAGTTACCATCAATGACAGCTATGGCTGCAGTGTGCTCATCACTAGTTGGAAGATCAAGGTAATTTGGATCCCCCCAATATGGCCACTCTGAACTTGGAACAGCTGAGAGGATCAAATCAGCTGATTTTCCATACAAACACTCTGCAGTGTCACACACCAAGTGTCTGCACAATAACAATTGTGAACACAGCACTTCATATATTTGCATATTTCCCTAAATCCATAGTCTATACCTATTAAATGCTTCATTGTCTCTTTCAACATCTCGAAGTGTTTTGTTCACGAACGATGCAGATCCACCAGTCATCCATGCCTGTGTAAACAGCAGCTTTGTCTTGTGAAATGACATGAGTGCCATGACACCAGTTGCTCCAGATCCATGTCCTAGAAGCGTTATCTAGACATACATTGCATGATTAGCCTTGCTCTTCTATATATACACTTATAAGTTATGTACTTTAGCTGGATTTCCTCCAAAGTTCTCAATATTGTCGTTGACCCACTGCAGGGCTGTCACCATATCATGAAGGCCGTAATTACCAGAAGTAGGAGGATGCACGTGTCTAGTTAGCAATTCCAATGCCAAGAATCCAAACGCATTCATTCGATAGTTGACAATGACAAAAACCACATTTTTTTCACGAGCAAGATCAGTAGATGGACGCCATCTATAAGGAATGGAAGGCAACAAGAAAATACCATGTGTAACCTATACAATAAATCTTGTAAATTAAAAAGTAGCCTATATAACCTCATTGATAAGAAACAGTAGGTAGACAATATGAATAAAGTTTTATTGTCTACACTGAATATGATTATTGGGAGATATTCGCAATAAAATATAAATATAGTATTTTGATTAGATTATTTTCTTCTACTGAAACAGATATACAGAAAAATGAACTTCTGGATTTCATAAAAGCATCTTCTAAATACAATTCTAGCTCAATATTTCTGAACCAACTGTTATTACAAAATATCAGTCCATAGCTGCAACTCCCAGACATTTTTGGTGACCAAAACCTAATGATCCTCCTTTCTATCATCTGATTGGTAATATATTCTATTGAGATATCAAATCAAGTTCCTTGACATTTAATGAAATTCTCCATTTTAATATTTCAAAAACCCGAGATCACTGTTGTCTGCATATCACTTCGGAACGGCTCCACCGATTTCGATAATTTATGGCGGGTTGTGTTCATCCCACAGAGGACGAGGTTTGTAGACTAAAAACCCCAAACTTCCTACCCCAAAAGAGTTCGAAATTCCGGATAGAAGTCGACCGCCTGTATCACGACAGAAAACATGGCGGCCCTGCTGCAGCCGCAAGTTCACGGGCAGGGTCGGGAGGGCGTCGCTTAGGAGGAGCCCGCTATTATCGATCACATCGCCGGTTATCGATGCCAACCCAGAGTAGGCAAACCTTCGGAGCTGTTTATTTACGCTCCAAACGGAATGACTAAAAACATTGTCCTCCACCTGGCACTGCGATGACATGAACCCTTACACCATGATTCCATCACATGAACCCCATCCCCACCAAATCTCTCCAAACCAATGGACACCAGCAACATAATTCAGCCACAGCAACACGTGGGTGGCCGGGTTCCGGCTTGTATTAAATAAATAAATAAATAGCCCTACTCACGTGACATCAGTTGCATCATGTCCCTGGAACGAATCCCCAGCATAGTACAAGACAACAGGCCTTGGGGTGGAATAATCCAAGGAAGGAGTGTAGATGTCCAGGTAGAGGCAGTCTTCACTGTATTGCATGTCACCAAATGGATGTGGCAAGGGCTTCTGGTAGCACAAAGCACTCCTATTGTGTGCCCTGTACACACCTTGCCAACACTGCTCAAGACTGCCAGCCATCTCTGATGGTTTCCATCGACGGTTTCCAATAGGTGGCATGGCATATGGGATTCCCAGGAATACAACAACTCCGTCTTCAATCCTGCCATCTACAGGCCCACATTGAGTGGAGGCAGTTGTGCGAAATGACAATTCTCCAGGTCCTCCTCCAAGGGACACGCACAGTATTATAACTATGATAATGAGGAGTATAAGGGCCGCTATGGCACCCACAAGGATGCCCTTTTTTCTCGACACTCTACTACATGCCCATTGCAATGAAGATGGGCGTATTTCAGCCTCATCATCAGAGTACTTTTCCTCAAACTTCAAATGCTCATCTTCAATTTCTCCTGTACAAACAAAAAATACCCACATTTGAACGATTTAATCAAAGAAATAATTATAATATTTAAAAATCTACATTACATTTTGAATTTCATATTTCGTTTGATTCTGAATAAAACTTTGTGGACCAAACTGTGCATTGCCTATATTTAGTAATAGAAATGTATACAAGTAGAGAAAAGATATTTAAAATTTGCTGTGTTGCACAATTTTCCGATTTTTATCAATGATAATTGCAGTATTTGATAATTAATAATGTCCCTATCTATAATAAAATGACATTTTGTCTAAATTTACATAAACCTGTCAAATGATCGACTATATGAGTCATACCATATATAGGGGATTTTGCTTTGGGCAGCATAATAAGGGCTCAGAAAAGGGCCCCATGCAGCTTATGTTGCAATATCAGTTAGAATCAATCAGATTCAATCAATAGAAGACAATAATATTTTGATCCCAGTCTTAACTTTTCTGATCCATATATTTCATTCAAGTCTACTATAAATTAATGATTATGTTTATTTCATCTATTACTTATCTAATTGTTCAAGACAAGAGCCAGAGAATTGATTTGTCTAATTTCAATGATAGCAAACAAAACTATAGGCACACTTGTGTTGTACACAATACTGAAATGCAATGACATTCAACTGATGATTAATATATTACACAATGATCAAGGTAAGGGCGATAAAAACGGTGTGAAATTGTTATTGCTTAAGTTCGTACTAGTCGCCACATTGAACTATAGAGTTGTAAACATCATAGGCCTAGAATAAGTTGCAAATTTAACATTTTAAAGACAATTAATTAAAGATCAAAAATATTAATTTAACCCAGTAGGTATGTATAGATTACATTTTGTTCAAAATATTAATTCCAAAATACAAATATATACAATTACATACACATACTTTGAAGTTCATTGGACAAATAGTGGAAAATAAATTGTGCTTTATGGGATTGTTTTGGACAATTTTATTGAATTTTTTAATTTTTAAAACCAGAAATATTTCTGACAACATTTCCTATGTGATGTTGTAGCTTTTATAGTTTAATTTCTTGCGTTTTATTTCGACCCACAAGTATTTAAACTTGAAATAAAAAATATATAGCAATTAAAATGATATTGTACTTGAATAATTTTAATATTGAAGTGTTTTATTTTTAACTTGAATAAGTGCATACCATTCTCCAATGTCCCTGTAGCCCCAGCATGTTTTTTATCCAGCAAATCTCTTCCAACTTCATTGTCTTTGCACTGTAATAACAAATGTCCAAGACATGTCAATGAATATTCAGTATATGAAGGAAGATCTTTGTGCAGCATTCAAATTTAATTATTAGACAATAACATGTTCAAGAATTTGTTATCCCTGTAGTTTACTGACCATTATTCCTGCCTATTGTCAATAACCTGTTAAATTACATATTCCTGCCTGAATAGTAAGTATAGTCTTACATAATTAATTCTATATTAACCGTATGCACACTTTTAAATGCTAGTTTAAACACACAAATTACAGAATAAAAACTATTTATATGCTATATATCCATGTTCAGATACTGCATTGTCTCTTTATTGTTTATTTGTATTATTTGTTATGAAATATTTGATATAAGTCGTGAAATATGCGAGGTCATATTGACTTTTTACACCAATTTGTTGGCCAGAAAGCTATGACCATTTTCATGGTCATTCAATTGTTAACAGCTCGTAAACTTTCGGCATCTTCTATCGTAACTAGCTTCAATAAAATTGTAATTATTTTAAAGTGCAAGAACATGAAATGACTATAATCCATTCAAAAGAAGTTGAGAAAAAAGGCGTGGTTTACGCGGTGCTCGCGATTGGCTACATTGAAAAAAGGCTTGTCTTGCGGTTTCTGCTGCCAATCAGGATATCGGAATCTACACTGCTACCCACGCCCACATATCACGTGGTTTTCGCTATCCAATAAGCTTCGAATATGGGAACGCCTTTTTCCTCAACTTATTTTGAATGAACTATAAGTAAGAATAACTTTAAATTCAGCTGTCATTTAAATCGCAATATTTAATCAGCCCTCCATAACAACTAAATTTCAAACAACGAAATTAATTTGTCTTTTTGTAATTACATAATTAACTGCAATGGAATTAAGGACCATCAAATTGATTTTATACATTTGAGAGAAAAAACAAGCTGCAATGAAATTTCGGCGAATTTAACTGCTATAAATAGTTTAGACTTGAGCAGAATTTGCCCATGGTCAATAATATAAAATAAACCTTGAATGCCACGACTATGTTGAAATGAAATAACCCACATTATACACATTGTACCTCGACCCCAAGGAAATCGACAATACCAGGTTTATTTGCGATAAGTTGCAACATCATTCAGCAAACTTGTGTTTTGCCATTACATTAATTTAAAAATCCAGTATTATATTAATTATTCCATATGGATTTATAAGTAGATCCTATACTATATTTAATCACTATTAGTGCTTATAATCGTTTTTGAAATGACTTTATTACTTGTATTAAATATAGAACTTCCCTAAGCTTAATAAATGGCTTTTTTGTGAAACAAAAACATGTTTTACCTCGAAAACCGGCTTCGAAATTAATTCTAATGCCAAATTGCCGATTACGGGAAAGACACTATTTTTGTGCCCCATTTTGTCAATGGAAAATAAGTAAATTCAGTGTCGTTCTGCTTTATAATATAATCTACATATGCACCAAAAAAACAAACTACTCAATATTTTCCTACCTTTCATTCAAATACAAGAAATCTGAATTCTACACTTCTGTTTCTGAACTACAAATACAGCCATATAGGTCATATAAGATGGCAGATTATGTCACATAACCTAATCTCATGTGCACTACATAATATTCAGTCACCAAAGCGTTTGATAAACCATAAGTAAATCCAATAATATTACGCAATGATAAAAGTAGGCTACACATACACACCTTGTCATCATCTTTCATAACCCAATGGAAAATAGTTCTCATGATGTTCCTCTTTTTCTCAGTAATGTCGTCTTCTTTGTTACTAGTGTCTTCCACACCCGTGTCTTTCCGTTCTTGTTTAGAAGGTATTTGTATCTGCTCATCATCATCATCAGCTGACCGAATTTCTTCAATATCTGTTTGTTCAAGAAAGCACTGTGTTGAATTGGATTCAACCAGAGGCACCCACTTGTTGTTATTGTTGTTTGCAGCAGTGAACCGATTTAAAAGCAGGCCCCTAACTCTTGAATTGGCGTTATTCTGACCATCTGAAAGTGATCTGAAGTAGGCAAATAACCTGGAACCTAATCCCATGGTGCAAAGATCGAGCTAATGAATTATTGAATTGTACTTGAGCACAGTTGCTTTTCATTTAAATGCTGCTGTCTAGGACAACAAGTTCCTCCCACTTTCAATGATACGGTGGTGTTACAGTGTGACTCGTATTTTAAGTACGTAGTATACTATGTACTTGTTTCTTTATATATACGTAACAGAAAAAAGAACTTGCCGATTCAACATTTTTGGGAAGTCGTCATTACATTGAGGGAAGTTATGAAGTTGGCTTTGCACGTGCTTCAAATCATACTATGACCTCTAATAAACTAATAAAACACATGTTTCTATATACATAGTTATCAACTGTCACTGTCTACAATATTGCTGCTTTTTTTCCAAAAATGAAATCACAATTTTGCCATGCAACAATTTCTAAATGTTATTAATTTCTTATTTATTTTTAAACAGTGTAATATGCAATAGAATTATTAATTTTGAAATTCTCATAAACCATTGCAGTAATTTCACTGTATAAGATATCACCTAACTAACTACGTATATATACTCGACATTAACTAATATCTTTGTAAAAAAAATTATCAAATAAAAAAATAAATATTGTGTTAAATTTTATAATCCATTCAAAAGAAGTTGAGAAAAAAGGCGTGGCTTACGCGGTGCTCGCGATTGGCTACATTGAAAAAAGGCTTGTCTCGTGGCTTCTGCTGCCAATCAGGATATCGCAATCCATGCTGCTACTCACGCCCACATATCACGTGGTTTTCGCTATCCAATAATCTTCGAATATGGCCACGCCTTTTTTCTCAACTTATTTTGAATGAACTATAGTATGGAATTTTTCTGTATATGGCTCTTTATTGAACTGTGAACTGAATTGATATTTTTTAATCACACATTTTACGAAAATTTACTAAGTGATTTAATGGTTATATTACCTGTTAGTTATTATCAAAAACAAAAATTTGCACACGCAGGTGTATACCTCCTAACTGAATTATCCCAATATACTTAACACGAGTGATAATTCAGTTACAAGGTCAAAAACACTCGACCCTAGCCAATAATTCATTCACTCTAACTAATTAGCACATGGATAAACTGAATATATGTAATTAAAACAGTTTTGTTAACAACTCTTAAATATAAAGTTGCTTGAAGGTTTAATTATGAGAATAATCTAATCACAATAGTATCTTTTCCCTTCTCTCATATATTAGAACACACACGTGTCTCATTGATATATGAGAGAAGGGAAAAGATACTTTTGTGATTCTTAAATATAATTTTATATTAAAATGTCGCACTATTATTAAGAAATTTTGTCATTGTTGCATTCATTAATTTACAATGTGCCAATTCATTTCTTATTTGACATTTTCAGTAACTGGCTCATAGTCTCCAAACAAAATCTATATTTGTTCTCACTTTGTGTTAATGAAATCCTTTTGGTGTTTTCATCATCACTGGCAGCTGTACTCTCAATCTTATCCTCTTCCGCCTCAACATCACCATCTTTTACATCCATATCTGTATGTCAAACAATGTAATTATTTATTAATCTCACATTGTACATAAATTGCACCTAATACATAGTAGAAATTTAAGATATACTGCACGGATTTGCTCCAAACATAATTTGAGACCTTCACAAATGGTAATTTCACATCTGGAACTATCATTCCTCTATGTTTGTCTGCTCTAGTTGTCAAGAACCAGCACGTGGTACCCCATAATGTGCATGCAGACTGTGACCAGACATTCAAAAGTTACCAACAGATGTGCTCTTGCACGCTTTTCCTTTCACTAAAGTGCCAGCAATATTTCATTTTCATTACATCGTTTAGAAATCCCCTCCATCCATGCATGCTCATGAAAGGGCCCTCTATATGTTTTGAACTGAAAAGAGCTGTACCAACTATAATAACTGCTCTGCAGTGTGTGTGTGTGAATTGCAAACAGTTGCTTATAAGAAAAGAAAGGGATTTGTATAGGTATGCAACTGTCATAAATTAAATAAAATGTTAATTTCCCATTTTAAATTAACATTTATTCTTTCACCAAATTTAATGTTACATGAAAGTACTATAATCAATATATTTATGAAAAACTTCAAATAATTGAATATCATCTTCATAAATGTTATATTTCGTAATTTAAAACGTATTTCTTTGCTTATATCTTTACAAAAATATGTGAATACTTTAAACAATTATTACAATGATATTATATTATAATTCTCTTGGCATATAAAGCAATATTGTGCTGGGGCATTGTTGACCAAATGAGTCAATCAAAGTAGATGTCTTTCCTGAATAGATACTACTCCTTTTAAGTGCATTAAGTACTTCACTTGAACAATTACTGAATTCAAATAGTACATAGTAGATATTGATTACGAATTTCCACAATTGGAATTACAACAAATTAATCCACTACCATTTGCTCATATTATAAAACAAATGACGGAGAAAGCATTTCAAATAATTCATATTTTACATAGTTTTGAGTGAAATTATTAGATTTGTAATAATGCAGAGTAAATTACCAACGAGGAATTACTTTATACCAATACAATAAAATGCTAGATAATTTATTTTACATTCAAATTTTATGAAAACACAATTCCTTTAAAATGTCACAACATAACGATATATTGGAGTTGCAATTTTAATTTCACAAAATATTATACATCTAAGTCATTAAAAGGATGCAGATCATGCAGAGTAAACAACACTAGTAACATATTGCCCCAAGAGGTCTTTGTCCACTTCCCTGATGCAATTCAATCACTATTGATTTTATATGGATGACACGAAAATAACTCGGCATTCATGTCATATCAATCTATAGTTAAACTTGATTTTCTGCTTACCAGTTAATTGGGGCGCTTTGTGCATTTACGTAGATTGGTGATGATGTGAATGTCACAAGTTGATCACGAACAGCCAGCATCTGCCAGATGGGGGCTACAAAATCCTAAATCAACAGCAAGCAACACGGTCTTTCACCTACAAAGCGTTGCCGCATTATGAGATGAGCTTTTTCTCTCCCCTTTCCACCAATAATAGTGCAGCCAGCATCAACTGAGAAAAGGGAAGGGCCCAAATCTCTCAGTCAAGGGATGGGAACCACATCGCCTGAGGGATTATTCAAAAATCAAGCCATCTTGCAAGTGCAAATAATGTACTTATTTATTCAGAGTTGCTCAGATCGAATATGAAGTTGCTCAGATCAAATTGCTCAGATCAAGTTGTTCAGAGCAAAAGTCGGATTTACAATGAAAATATCAGTTGCAGTGTTGCAAGGAACTACATACATCAGCCATTACAAATATCATACACATAGGAGATTGTCATTTATTAAATAATGACAGGATTTCCAACCTGATTTTTTTTATTATGATATATGCCATGGTCATGTTCACACTTAAAAAAAGAATGGGCATGGTTTTCATTTAGATTTCGATATGATTGTTTTGGATTCAGCTGACAGTAAATAGTGATATACATAAGTACTTTTTGAAGCAGATTATATACAAGGGCTTTCGGCTAGATTTGCTTCAGTCATGATCATTTCATGAATAAGAGCAATAAAGTTACTGCCACTGAATCAATTGATTGATCTTTAGGCAAACGATTAAGAGTGAAAAAAGGTTTATGTTAGTATTTATTTAATTATATGACTAAACAAGCCCATGAACTTTCGGCTGCAGCAGGGCCGCCATGTTTTCTGCTGTGATACAGGCGGCCGGCCGACTTCTATTCGGAATTTCGAACCCTTTAGGGGTAGGAAGGTTGGGGCTTTTGGTCTACGAACCTTGTCCTGTGTGGGACGAACACAACCCACCATAAATTATCGAAATCGGTGGAGCCGTTCCGAAGTGATGTGCAGACAACGGTTCGTGCTGGTTATATATATATATGTAACTCCAATTATTCATGATACAGATTAAATTTAGTGATTAATAATTGTAAGAATAACATATAAATGGGGCAGTGCACTCAAATAAGTCACACTTTCACAACAGCTTTCCCAATGTTGTATCCATTCAGAAGCTCAATGAAAGCCTCAGGAGTGTTTTCTAACCCTTCAATGACAGTTTCCTTGTATTTCAACTTGCCCTGAATTTAAAAAACAATATGATTTTGTGTAGAATTACGAGATGGATTAATGCATGCAAAATAATTAAAGCATTATAACAAACTTCTTTCAGCCAAGTTGCCATTTGAGCAATGCCCTCTGGATAGCGAGGAATATCATCAAAAGTGTAAACGCCTCTCACGGTCAGGCGGTTCACTATAATCGCCATTTGCACACATTTTGCTAAACAAAAAATCAAAATGAATCTTGTTCATAAAGAGAGCTCCACTTTTATGAAATAAAGAATTTTTTGTCAATTATTCCTTCAACAAAGAAGGAAAAACTTTAGAAGACTTTGTAACTTATTTCAACCAACACCCTTAAATTATTTTGGTACAATGTTCATGGACTACACATCCATTGAGAAGCTTATTTTCCAGCTAATTTGAATCCTAGTTGGACCTTTGGACCATGGACATTCAGTCCATTTATTGCAAGTTAAATTTAGTGTCAAGACATATTCAATATTTAAAGAACAAAGTTGTTGGATGAATATTTCTGTAAAATTTACATTTTCACCCTAATTTAAATATAATATAAGTTGACTAAATTTGTTTCATCTGACTGAACATGCCTTTTGTTGGGGCCCCAGCATCGTCGTTGTAAGAAGCGATACAGCCACTCACACACACTCTTCCTTTCAAAGCCATGTTTTCCATGACAGTTGTTGCAAAATCCCCACCAACCTTTACAAATATTAACAATATAGCTAAAATTGCTTTTCAATTTATAACAAAAGAAAATTTGTACATTATCAAAGTAGCAGTCGACTCCATTTGGGGCAGATTCCTTTAAGGTTTTCTCCAAATCCACCTTTTTATAGTTGAAAGCAAAATCAAACCCAATTTCCTTGAGCCATTTCACTTTCTCATCACATCCTGTGTAACCGATAACCTTGCATCCCTATTTAACAGTTGCATATGCTATTAAATAAACTGAACAAAATAATTCAACATGCATTCGGTTTTTTTTAGTACCTTAATTTTTGCAATCTGACCAACAAGGGACCCAACAGCCCCAGCTGCCGTGCTGACAACAACAGTTTCTCCAGATTTTGGCTGACAATAGTCCAGAAATCCAAAGTATGCTGTCATTCTGAACAATTTGAGAGATATTAAATTGTGAACTGACACGGTATAAATGTCTTCAGCTCATTACCCTGGCATTCCCAATATTCCCAGAGCATATGATTTGGGAAAATTGTCAAAAAGCTCAGCATTCAGAAGTGTCACGACTGCTTTGGAAGGATCAGCAACTATAGTGTGGCTTTTCCATCCCAAATAACCTACAACATAATTCCCAACAGGAAACTTGTCGTTTTTGCTTTCAATTATCCTAGGAATAAACGCAGTTAAGTCATAAACGGAACAATTATGTTGAGGAATTAATATTATGTTATACTTGGCAACTTGGCCAGCTGATCCTCCACAGCCTCCATTGGCCAAATCAAATCCATGAATTCTATAAATTGAGAAACATGCATCACATGGTAAGTTATAATTGTGCATGCATTTTAATTTAGCGAAGGAATTAATACAGCTTATTGCAATATGCCAGTGGTTTTTCTTTTATTAAGGCTTTTAAATTTTAATCATTGTATCAACTACATTTACAATTTAATTAACTGTTATAATTATTACACCACCCGGAAATAAACTAAACCATACCGTAAATATGGATCCACACTGAAGTATTCAGCTTGGCAAAGAAACTCTGTGTTCAATTTTCAAAAGATCAATATATATAATCTATCAATGTCATCAAAATTATACCAATTTTACTTCATTCATCTTTTTTAAAACATTATTTAAACGAAATAAACAAAGTGCCAAGACCAGAATTGAAGTAGAAATGAATATAAAGCAGAAAGGAGAAGGAAAGTGATATAAATTTATCTCCTGAGTACAAAATCAACTCGGTGCATTATAATAATTTAGAATATTTGTCATTCATTGTAACATATCCAGGAAGGTCAAAGAAATGTCTATCATAGTTTATTTAATACTTTCAACGATCACTTACCTCCATCATTTATAGGGGGCAGTTCTTCTTCGACTATTTTGAAATCAGTTTCCTTAGGATAACCACTGAAAATTTGCACTTGATTTACTTTCTTAGCTTTCACCATTGTTACCACTTATATTATTTGGAATTAAAAGCTCAATTTGAATTATCTGCAATTAACTGACAACTATACTAGCTCTGACCGAATTTGATCGCAGAATATAACTGAAGTGATTCTCGAGTTCTTCATATATAGATACACTTGATATCATGATATGCCACGTGATTTCTGAAAGTCCTTGGAACTGCTAGATTTAATTTCATAAGTGAGAATAGACAATATAAAGTTGGCAACAAAAGTGAAACGCTGCTCTGAAGTTGATGGCTTTCTCAAGGAATGTTGTAGCAGCAATGAAAGGAGAACTACAGTCCATATCATATCATTACCTGTCATTAGAAAGAAATTGTGCAACCGTTTCCTGTATTTTAAAAACGAAAACTTCAATTAGTGAGAAAGATTTGTTAGGAATGAGGCATCGATTGGCCTAACAACCATCCTCGCAAAATAATGCGCAATTAACGATAATAATGCAGTTGGACATTGATGACTGTTTAATCTATCAATACGCCACCAAGTCATATTTTTAATTTACCAATTGACTTTAAAGTTAGTATTCATTAAGAACCTTGTATCAAAAAATGCACAAACTACTCAATTGCTTGTATTTCATCATTATTTTTACATTTATTAAGTTCGAAATTAAATTATGTTATAACTAAACCAACAAGAGAAGAACGAGGGGCGTGGCTTGCCCCACCCCTTTCATTCAAATCAACGAATGAAATGCAATGATGTATTTGCGATCGCCTTCTCCTGGCTAAGTGATCGCCTACACGAAGCCGCCATTTTGTTTTGGATTCTATCGACGAAAGCACCTGGCCAAACAAATGCACAAGCAATTTTTCCTGATTGGCTCATTTTTAGCCCCTCCCCTCGTTCTTCTCTTGTTGGTGGAGTTATAGTTACATTTTAATCCATTATATTTAAAAACGGGCCACAAAGTAGTGCTCATCTGTTGAATTCCTGTTATGGATTAAAAATTCAATCAAATGATCACAC